>PVLD010027087.1:0-21255 GCA_004027595.1 Dinomys branickii
ACTGTAGGAAAACTAGAATATGTAGACACAGAATAAAGTCAACTAAAGTGTTACTACCAAAGATAATTAATAATAATAACTTGGCATATATATCCTTGCAGGCATTTCCCTGTATGTGTATATACATATTATCAGATTGTCTTTCTTAAAATAATAACATAAAGATATATGAAAATTTCATTAGGAATTTTTATGTAGTTATAAAAATACTAGGGGTTTATTGTTATATAGAAATGACCATCATCAGGGCTGGAGATATAGCTCAGCGGCACAAGTGCCTGCCTTGCAAGTGCAAGGTCCTGAGTTCAATTCATGGTACAAAAAAAATTACCATCATCATTCAGTATATAGTATCAGTGGTTATGTCTTCAATTCTGAGTAACAATATTAATTGGCTGTCTTTGTGATGTCATTTTATGAACACCTTGTCTTTAAGGCATGCTAACATTCGTGACTATTGTAAGCCTTCTATAAATGGAGCAATGGAATCTTGCTTTCTCTTTTGTTTTTCACATGACACACTCTTCAAAAATCTCATTGATACAGGAAAATAGAAACTCCCAACCCAAACGATATCTGGTGTAAGTTTGTGTTCTCTAAAATGTAAGAATGAATGTTAGGAGCAACAGAGGGTTAAGAGCAGAATATATTTTTTGAGAGAAATAAACTTCTGTGCAAGAGAGGGGCAGAAAGCTGCCTATAATATCACTGGCCAAGAGCTGTGAATCAGTGATCAGTGACTACCTAGTGGGGCCCACTCCTACCTGGATTTTCCTAGCGTTCTGCAACTGGTCTCTAATGTGCACTTTAAGAACTATGATTCACTGGGTGCACACGTGGTGGCACATGCCTGTAATGTCAGCACTCGCACTCGGGGGAATTGCCACGAGTTCAAGCCATCCTGAGCTACACAGTGAGACCCTGTCTCAAGAAACGACGACAGTGCTTGCTTCAGCAGCACATAGACTAACCCTGAAATGACTCAGGGAAAGCTAGCATGGCCCCTGTGCAAGGACAACATGCAAATTCGTGAAGTGTTCCTTATTTAAAAAAAAAAAAAAAAAACAGCAGCAACAGCAACAGAAAATGAACTATGCTTTACCTCAACTAGATTTCCTTTGTATCATACAATTGTTAATAATATAAAAGTATACTTAATCATAAAACATTAACAAAAGTAAAACAAATGAACACAAGTTATATAATAATTTAAATTGAGAACTGCCCTGCCTGTGTATCTTCTTGTATTACCTCTCATTTTCTCCTTGAACCAAATTTCAAAACCATAGAATATAATTTCTTAAACTCTTTGTTTAACCATGAAACATATTATAATCTTAATCACAAAACAGGTGTTATTTTTGCTGTTATATCTGTTATGCATTTTAAAATTTTCTTTTTATTTTTTATAAGTACATGTTTGGAGTACATAATGATTACATTCGTCATGGGGAGCTTGATCCGGACACAACATGGTTTAATTCTTTTAAGTCCCCTTTGCCTGCTCTAAAACCCCTCCTGCCATCGTGCGGTCCACTTCCCATTTGCAAAAGATCTGTCTCCATATCCTATAGTGTATC
This sequence comes from Dinomys branickii, assembly GCA_004027595.1. NCBI lineage: Eukaryota > Metazoa > Chordata > Mammalia > Rodentia > Dinomyidae > Dinomys > Dinomys branickii. The sequence goes on from PVLD010027087.1 coordinate 1,581, forward strand.
TTTTCTTTCTTTTTAATGTAGTTATACTTTGGGGTTTTTTAACATTTTATTTTTAGAGGTAAAACAACATATAAAGAAACACACAGACATGAATGAAACATCATAAAAACAATAAAAACAGTATAAAATTTCAGACAAAGTGAAAAGAAATTAACAATGGTTGCTGTATTATGTACTGTGATCTTCATATTAGTTTTGTGATAAATACAGACATGTAAGAATGATCAAACAATTAAATATCAACTGTTCCTTTCAAGATAGCAATAGAAATTAATAGTACAATTATCCTGTGCCATCTTGTGTGTGTATTTCCCCATGTGTGTGTGTGTGTGTGTGTGTGTGTGTATTTCCCGTGTGTGTGTGTGTGTGTGTGTGTGTGTGTGTGTGTATTTCCCCTTTCTTATTTTTTCCTTTCCCTCATCCCAGTCGCTCTTTCCTTTAGAGCAGTTTTTTTCCCTTTCTCACTATCTATTGTACCTTTTAGATTTCATTTACACTTTCAGTTTCTTCTACCAGGGAGTCAATATGGTATTTACACATGTGAGACTTATTTATTTCACTTATATGTATGGTCTCTAGTGGGAACCATTTAATTATAAAAGGCTCAAGTTTATCTTTCTTTATAGCTGAGTAATATATGAAAATACCACACCTTTTTTATTCATTCCTCAGTTGATAGGCATTGGGTTTCTTATATAAGAGAAATCATATAATAATTAAGCTCATCTGTCTGATTTATATCATTTAATATTGTGGTCTCAGTGTGCATCCATTTTCCTACAAATGACTCAAATTTTCCCTTCTTTATGGCAGAGTTGTACTCCATTGTTCATAAATACCACTTTTCTTTACTCATTCATCTGTTGGTAGGCACAGAGACTGCTTAAAAGATTTAGGTATTAGGAGTTGTGCTGCTAAATATGAATATGTATGTATCACTGCAATATAATGCCTTGAACTCTTTTAGGAAAATACCTAGAATAGGAACACCTGAATTGAGTAAACTTTCTAATTCACATGTCGGAAGGAAATCCATACTGATTTCCACAGGGGGTAAACAAGTCAGCCTTCCCACTAACGATATAGAAGGGTTTCTCTGTTCGCGTAGCCTCAGAAGAACTCATTGTCTCATCTGTTGATGATACCCATTCTTTTTGGAGCAAGATGAAATCTTAGTGCTGTTTTAATTTGTGTCTCTCTACTGGCCACTTATATTAGACATGGTTTTCATATATTTATTTATTGGCCATTTGTACTTCTACTGAGAACTGCCCATTCTTTTCTGTTGCCTATTTTTTTGATATTTTTACTTTGGGGAGTGACAGTTTTTGAGTTATTTATATATTCTAGATGTTAGTCCTATATTTGAGGTTTAGAAGGCAAAATTTGTTTCCCCCAAATCAGATGAGGTGGTACACACCTGCAATCCCACTGCTCAGGAAGCTGAGGCAGGAAGATTGCTGTGAGTTTGAGGCCAGCCTGGGCAACATAATGAGTTCAAGGCCAGCCTGAACTACATAATGTGATCTTGTCTCAAAAAACAAACCAAAACAAAATAAAATAAACTCCAGAAAGTAAATTGCTGCTCAGAATTGTCAAGAGTTGCAAATTGGCAAAATACAAGTGATTATATTGTACTTGTGAATTTCTCACTTGTACAATATATATATTGTATGTATATAATGTATATAAATAAATTTTAAAAGTCTTAGGAAATAGAAATATAAATTGAAAATGCCATCCATTTAATTTCCACTTATCCTTTCCTCATTATGTTTGGTCTTTAGTTAGAAGACACTTTCAGAAGACATTGCTGCTTTTCAAGCTTACTTTGCTCACAACAATCGTTTGTTGAGTACCTACTAAGTGACAGACACTATTCCAGGTACTATGGCTCTAATTGACTTAAATGAATAAAAATAAACAAAAAAATCCTTGGCCTTGTAAAGCCTGATTTGTAATGAACGAATGTGAGATCATAAACTGTAAACATAATTATTAGGAAAATCATACTGCATGTCAGAACATAAATGCTGAGAAGAAACAATGCTAAAAGAAATGGTCACATGATGACAGCTGGAAGGTTTTAGCATTAGTTCCAAAATTCCATTGTATGACTGATATTTTAAGGTAAACTTTAAATGTTGACATGATTAATTTTTCCTTAAATGCAGAGATCCCTGAGTTTTCTAGTTTAAGAGACTACTGGTTACAATTGTATGGTTTCCATACAATTCTATCTATTTTGTAGGCCATGTATCCTTATGTGGTATCAAAGAAAGAAAAGCAAATTCTGTCCTACTCGGGAAGCCTAGTCTTTCCAAGGACTCTCTCATTTTAGTAAAATAATTGCAACGTTGCTTTGTATAATATGGAGGATATACAACTAGAGAACATCACGTAGAAGTATGATAAACTACCTAGTTTTCCACACTAGTTCAAATTTTCAAAGAAGAAACCTATGAGAAGATATTTATCTTTTCCCTAAGGTCATTTCTAATTTTATGGTTCTACTTTGTGTTAGGCATGTTAATATATTTTGCATTTTTAACAGAAAACAAAACCAAAATTTTTTTTTGGTTTGGTTTTGAGACAGCATCTTTCTCTCTTTGAACTCACTCTGTAGCTCAGCCTGGACTGAAATTTACATGGTCCTCCTGCCTCAGCCTCCCTAGTGCTGGGATTATAGGCCTGCACCTCCAAACCTGGCACAAAACTATTTTTGCTAGTAAAAATACTAAATAAAAATGTTAATTCAATTTCAATATCTGCATCTCTCCCAAGATATTATAGATATTTTATTTAGGAAAATAAACCTTAATACCTCCATATACATTTTTAAGCAGGTCACTCTGACAAAAAATTAGATGTATAGGAAAACATATAGTGGACTGAAAGTATTATTTTTTTAATGGCAAAAGTGTAAAACACTGTAAGGAACTTACAAAGACATTTAGTTCATTTGAGATTCATTTTCCATGGCCCTTTTTCATGGCCAACTATTAGCTATTTGATCTGAAAAAATAATGCAGTTCTAATGTTCCATGCATTTTGTTTTATATACACACCCTTTAAATTCAGGACAATGCTTTAATCCAGCACAACAATCCTCTCAAGTATTCCTTGTAGCCAGACCAGCTGATCAAGGAAGTACTTCGGAAAGGCAACCTTTCTTATACCTCTGAAAGAGCAGCATGTATAAAGCTGTCTAATCTCTCTGGGCCTAGGATAGCCCCCTTCCTTCCAAACCAATTTAACCTATTTTTATAATCCAGCTTTATGATGTTTGTTTTTCTAATTGGTATCCTTGTGGCCTGAGACCAAATCCAGCTTATCTTCTGTTTGTAAGGTTGTATTGATACTTAGGCATACAAATTTGTTTATGTATTGTCTATGTTGCTTGGACACCACAATGGCAATATTGTATAGTTGATAGAATCTATATGACCCAAAGCTGAAAATATTTTCTGTGTGGCCTTTTACTGAAAGTTTGCTGGCTCTTAATGCAAAAGATATAAATAAAGTGATTCTGTTAGTGAAATCATGGGAAACAAATACAGTATCTTGAGTTTTAACTTGCAAATGCAGTATTTTTTTTAGACAGGGTCTGTCTATGTAATTTAAGCTGGCTTTGAACTCACCACATGGCCCAGGCTGGCCTCCAATATACAGATTCCCCTGCCTCAGCCTCCTGAGTTATATGTACCACCACAACAGTCCTTCTTTAAGAGAAAAGATTGCTTTTGAAAGACTGGGAAGTTAGGATTTCATTTGTCAAGATGTGATATCAATTCAGCTATTAATTTCCTATGTCCTTTCCTATGAGGTTTACTTCTTTATATACTGCTGCTTATGGAAAATTCTGCCATCTTGCATTCTAATAAGTAGAATATCTACAGGAGGTGACCCCAGGGTTGCTCTGTGAGACTGGTGCTCAGCCTATAGTCCTGACCCCATTTATTCTTACACAGAGACAAAAGTCACTGAGTGCCTCTAGTGTACAACGAAAGGTTTATATTCCTTATTCCACCCCACCCCACTCTACTTTATGGTATAATAACCATAAAAAACCAGGCCACTTGAACACTAATTTTTCCTAATAAGGGAAGTATTTCTTGGTTTTATTTTTCAGTAGAAGTATTTCCTCAGTCTCTGTCTTTTGGTTAACCCTTCCTTTAGTTCTAAATTGAAGCCTTACCTAAGATCTACCCTTGATCATACATAATTTTTCCTCAACATTTCATATCTGTTCTCCTGCCTCCTTTGCTTTCCTAAGTTATCTTATTTCTTATCTCTTGACTCAAGTTTACTGCCTATTGGATACCTCTAAGTTCTCCACAACTACCTCAAACTCAGCACATGGAAACTGGAACGCATTCCATCTCCTCGCAGATTCCTGTGTGTTCTCTTTTGTTGATGCCACAACTATCTTCCTTTCCAGCACTGTTGTCATTTGTTCCATCTCCAATTTATGTCGCTTATGCTTAGTTTCAGCATTTGTCCTCTTCCCCATGGTCTGTTACAGTGATCTTTTCAGTTGTCCTGTGTTTGGTCTTAGAATCACCATACTATCTTTGTGCTGCTCCTGCATATGTTCTTCCTAAAACACAGGCCTTGTTGGGACATCATGTGGTTGACTGTAATCTAAACGAGGATTCGGGAACCTTTTACCATCTAACACCTGCACGCATTATGCGTTACTTGGAATGGTAAAGCTTGCTTACAGTCTCCCTTCTACCTGACAAAGTAATTTTCATCCTTCAAGACCCCATTCCAAGGCTACTTTCCCTGTTCTATCTTTGTCTAATATGTTTCCCGACTCTAGGGAGAATTAGTTGCTCTCTATCTCTATGCTCATGTCACATGGTGAATGTGTTTGTTTTAACACCGAGGAGCATTGGAGGTGCGCGGTCCTGCATTTGAGCTGGAGTTCTTCTGGGTTAACTGGGTCTACTTTATCTTTGAATTTTTCTTACACAGCAGTGTGTGGCACATAGAAGTTAACTGGCACATAGTTACTGCCTGGCAGCCATGCTTGTAACCAGTAGTTGCTCCATCCCTGTACTAGAACTCTGAAAATGAATGGCCTTGGATTACATATTTCAATGCCTCTAAGTTGTTTCACCCCTCACCCAAAGTTTCAAGACCTTTTAGTATTTCAGTGACTGCTTTGATTCTTCCTCAGCATTGAATTAACCATTGATTGGCTAAAGTATTGAAACTTGTCTATTTTCACTCCTGTCACTCTGTCATGAAATCCTAAAGTGAGTTCTATGAAATACCTTGGGTTTGCTTTATTTGTACAGTCTAGCATCAGATTTCTCATTTGTCAGCAGCACTCTGTGATTTACTATTCACTTGCGACTAGCACTGACCCTTTAAAACTTCATTATGTATCCATGGCAAGCTGCTGACCTGCTCATATCACTAGGATTTCTTTTTTCTCTTTATGATAAAAATCATTAGAGAAGGACTATTCTTCAAACGTATACCTGATCTTTCTGCTTTAAGTCTTGCTATCTTCAAAGACCTTTTGAAGAGAATAAAAAAATCCTAACTTCTCTCTTATGGGGAGTTGGTGCTTTAAAAGAAGTGAAATAGTCATAAGTTTTATTGAATAAAATCTAGTCATATGAAATGGCTAAGGTATAAGAAAATGTGTCATATTTTACTTTTATGAGTGTTTGAGTATAAACACAATATGCACAAAGTCACAGTGAGGTTTCATTGTAGAGTCTCCTGGAGTCCAAATGTCTTTATACAGAAGTTCACATTGAAAGAGCTCATGTCTAAAATATGACATTATTATAGCAAAGTTTCGTACAGGAAATAAAACCCAGTATGTCTATAAACTCATTAAATCCTCCTGTAAGTTATTTGTCCAACATGTCAAGCTTAATGGAAAAATCCCTTTATACTAATAAATACTGCAATTTAAGCAAAAGATTCATGATGAGGACAGAAAACTCATCTATAAATAATGGTACATTACACAAGGAGGAGGGAGGCAAAGGGAAGGGGTCAGTAGATCATTAGCATATTAAGAAAAATATATGCCCATCAGTAAGTAAGTGTGATATTTGGCCAAATCTAGGTCATGATCAAGGATATAATCCAAAGCAAAATGTGTTTTACATTGTAGAATATAGCAAGAGTATGTATATACAGATGGAATGTCCTGCTCCCCAGAATGGAATTACTAGTATGTAACAGTGCCTTTATTATTCCTAGTCTGGAAAAAAAGGATTTTAAGACAGAATATGTCTGATTGTTACCTCTGTGTTACTCAAACACAGTTTTGAAATGATTCACAATATGTTTTCCAATATTTTCATAGATCAACACTCTCTTCCTGTAGCATATCCAAGATTGAAGATGTCAAAGGAGAGACGTGGAATTGTCTATTTTCCTTATTTTTCCTGTTTTATAAATTGATGATTCAGACGCACATGCCTATAGAACCAGAATATCCCAGAATAGAAACTGAGGAATTCTCTATAGCTTTATCTCATAACTCAAGCTTCTGGCGTGTTTTCCCTAGCCCTTCAGCTGCTGTCTAGCTTTGTTTTAAGATGGTTTCCCAGAGAAAGCAGTTTCTAAATTTTACTTTGTCTCATTGCTTTGCCATCTTTACCTTAAAATTGTTTTTTGTTTTAATTCTTAAAATTTCTCTCCTTAAAATATAAATGCAAGCTTTATTATTCTAATTTCTGGATGTCTGAAAGTTACCTAATAAGCTTTCCCTTTTAAATAAATAAATGCTTCATGTCAGTAGATATAGTTCTATCCTTCAATCCAATTTGCCTTGACATTAATTACCTTTTGATTAATTTCTCGTTATGCATAACTTTTTTTATAGTTCAGCATTTCCCTAACTTTTAGAACTTTTATTGTTTTTTGTCAGATTTCTAGTCCGTTTTGTACATATTCATTAAATACGCATAGATTCAAATTTGTGAAGCCTGAGTTTATACATGAATCCCCTCTGACACTGGAGTTGATCAGCTCATAAATTAAGTGCATCTCTTTTGAAAAGCCAAACTGTAAAAAGGAAACACCAAAGTAATCTTGTTGCTATCACATTTGTTTGCTGAGCTAGTATTTACAATAAACGGGTAAACACTGTCTGTATTAGTTAAGAAATATATGTTGTATGCCTCCCTTCTTTCAGCTACTGCAGTAGGCCCGTAGTGAAGAGTACCTATCTGAGTAGAATACTGTTCTTGAAGCAAACTAAACCAACGTACAGCCTGACCTTTTAGAGGCTGTAATACTAAGGCAAGGCTAGAACACATCTGCATAAAGGAAATATGCATGCTACATGCATAACAAAAATATTACCATTGTATATAGAAAAGAATAAGTGTGTCTTACAGTGGTAGTTAGGAAGCCATCTTTGGAGTCCCTTTTAAAGGAAGAGAGGTTTTAAAGGTAGATCTCTGACTTCTAATGGAAATTTCATTTCCCACCAGCCCTACAGCATGGTGGTATCAGGTTAATTTATGGACCATTGGAATTGATAGGTCCTGTGTTCTTGGTGTTTCTTGTGCCTCATCGGGGCTCTTTTTATTTGTGTTGTTTTATATTTGTGATATATATATATATATATATATATATATATATATAATCTGCAAATGAAAATTACTCAGATGTTTCAGACAACATGAGTAAAGGGAAAAATTGTACTCTGTAATTACTGAAGAACATCTTACTGTCAATATTTTGGAAGATGGGAAAAGAAATCAACAACAAATCACTTTCTACTCAGAAAAGTCCAGAGTTCTGACTGGTAATCATGATAACTTTGTGAAAAGCAGATTGAGCACAACCGTTTTAATTTGCTTTCACAGAGAGTTGGGTTGCTGGAGATATAGCTCAGTGGCACAGTGCCTGCCTAGCAAAGTGCAAGGTCCTGAGTTCAATTCCTCATACCAAAAAAATTGAAAACCAAAAGAATCGGGTGGCCTGCAGTCCTAGAAAAAGAAATATCTCTTTATTAGCTAAGATGATCATTCTCTAGCATTATTAACTAAGATTTTCATTCTCTAGCATGTGACATTTATTCTCAATTATGATTTTAAAAACTACAGTCTGGATGCTACACTCTGGAATACTATTTCAACAGCTGAGTCTGAGAAATAAACCCAAAGAAGAATAACGCTGTTTGTGCTTGTGGATGGAGCCTAAGTCCCACCAGTGACAAATCCTTGGCTGTAATGCTCACTGTTGATTCCCCAGGGACTAGAACAGTCAGTCAGTGACAGTACATAGCAAAGAGTGGATGAGCAAGTATTTCCTGCATCTCAATGAAGGCAAAAGTCGCTAGATACTAATCATTCTACTTTTCTGTGAGTTTTATTGCTTCCTTGGCTCTTCCTTACCCTGTCCCTCCCATCATCCAAAGGATAAATGCCAACATGTCTACAAATTTTGATGGCTAACATGGTTGCACTATTGTCTCGTGATGCTTTATTGGAAGGAACTGTCAATGATTAGTTGTTTGATCAATCTTGTATGTGTATATGCATTATCCTGAACACACTTTGAAGTTATCAATGTGTAATACAACAACCTTTGTTAATTCCCTGTCACCTTATCTGTAATTCAGTTTTGGTACTCTTCTTTTGCTACTTTATTTCTGTTTGCTAATGTTTTCATTCTTTTACTTTTAAAATAAAAGCAATTTGTAACACTTCCTTAAAAGTAGAAGAAAATAGAATTTTACTGAATGTGTATTCTGTGTCAAATATAGACCATGTTAAAAATTAATAAAATAAATCAAAGTCATCAATCAAGTAGCACAGAGGCAAGGACACGTAACATTCACCAGAGAAAGATTCGTGATGTTTAGTGGAACAGTCCTAGCCGTGCATTAGATGGTATATGAGGTTTGACTCTTGGGGGGCAGTATCAGGAATTAAACCAAGGTTCTTCCCACTAAGCTACATCCCCAGCCCCTTTTTTATTTTTTATTTTGAGGCAAAATCTTGCTATATTATCCTAGTTAGTCTGAAACTTGTGATCCTCCTGCCTCAGGTCCCAGAGCACCGGGTTTACAGGCATGTACCACCATATCCAGCAAGATATGACTGTTTTTCAAAGAAGACAAATCAGAAATGTATAGAGTCAAAGGAACTTTATAACTCTTATTATATTCATTTAAGGATGATGATATTGCCCTAAATGTCTTAGGAACTTCTCCTTTTGATTTCCTTAATGGTTATGTAGCATATGCTTTAAATCTTTGTAGGTTTACTTAATCTTTGCAATTTGAATGTGGACTTGAATTTTGGAACTTGCCAAGAGATATTAAGCCAAATTTTATGAGTAAAATGTATGATTAAACTGAATAACAAAATCACTGATCAAAAACAGTGTGAATCTATAATAATGAGACTGATTTCATTTGACTCAGAGGTCAATTATGAAAAAGCGATTATTATTCAGAAAGCATTGATCCTCATGAAAGTAAGTTTATGGCTTCCAAAGGTGGCTATCTGAAAATGGAATTCATGGTTTCTACAGGCCCATCAGACCGAATCTTATAACTGCTATTACCTTGAAAGTGTTACAAAACAAATGGTAAAATGTTTTAGGAGAATTAGAACATTTAAAACTGGTAGATATCAAATAGCACATCTCTTAGAGTATTATTTTCCACCTTTGCCCACTCCTTTTTTGAATAAGGCATATGAGGCCAGAGATGCTTACAATTTAAAACTAATATCCAACAAATAGAGAAGACCTAGAGGAAACTTAAACACTATTAAGTTTGTGGAAAGAAATCTCTGCGAGGAAGTCATTATTCTAGAAATCGGCGATGAATGCCTGAACTTGCAGTCCAACAGATTTTTCCAAGAACCTCTGTGATCCATTCCTCCTCCTTTCTTTGACTCGATAAACCAAAAACTTTGGTTGCTTTTCATCTGAAGAATAGTTTCACTTTCGTGACATTTGGACACTGCAGTGATTCCAGGGAATAAGCTACACCTCCAGGAAGATCTTTTTTGCTTTTATTAGTACACGTTTGCAATACATAATGTTTACATTCACTGTAGGAAATTGGTATAGGTACATAACACATTTGGATTCTGTTTTCTCCTTGCCTCCATCTCCTTTTTGCAGCACAGATTCATTTCCTTATATGACCTTCTAAAGTTCATTGTTATGTACACAGATTGAAAATCAGACAAATAGGCTAAAAACATATAAAACATGTGAGACAATTGTACTGAGTCAAGGTACATTTTTAGATAACATTAGCCATGTTAGATTACAATACCTTTTTATCTCTTTTTTCCTATTCGTCTTTTATCTCACATATTGTATTTAATGAGATTTTCATATAAGAGAAACTATGTGATATTTAACTCTTGTGTCTGAGTTATTTCACTTAACATAATAGTCTCAAGGAGAATCCATTTTCCTACAAATGATTTAATTTTATCCTTCTTTATGGTAGAGTAGTACTCCATTGCATATAAATACTATGTTTTCTTTACCCATTCATCTGTTAATAGACATATAGGCTATTTCAAAGATTTAGCTATTATTAATTGCGCTATTAAACATGGCTATGTATACAGCATTGTTGTATGATACCTTTAAATCACTATGGTATGATACCTTTAATTCTTTTGACAATATACCTACCTAGATAGAGAATAGCTGGGTCAAATGAAATTTCTACTTTTAGCTTTTTGAGGAATCTCTACACTGATTTCCACAGTGGTTGCAGCAGTTTACACTCTCACCAACAGTGGAGAAAAGTTCTTTCTTCCCCATAACCTTGCCAGCACTTGTTATTGGTTGATTTTCTTGATGATAGCCATTCTTTCTGGAGTGTGAGGAAATCTCAGTGTTGTTTTAATTTGCATTTCTCAAATGGCCAGTAGTGTTGAACATTTTTCATGTATTCGTTGGCCATTTGTCTACTCACTTCATGACAATTTTCAAAAATGAAAATATTTAGCAAGTTTCTTCCTCACAGAGGCCAATAGACAAGATACATACTTAAACTGACAGCTTTTACTGAGATGTAAGGAATTGCTTCCTTTTATAAGTGAGTAAGGATCAGAATAGGATCCTGAGGGAGGTCATGGAGCCCTATGTACAGGTAGAGGACTACAGCAAGCATTTCGTTAGGGGCCTTTCTCTTCTGAGTCGATATGATGCGACTTGTCAAGTAATTTGACCTTATCCAAATCTCAGAGATGTTTTCCGCTATGAGTAATTTCTTCTTATCAAAAGCCTGATTAAGGGCTAGGAATCTAGCTCAGTGGTAGAGCACTTCCCTAGGACCTGCAGGACCTTGGGTTCCACTCCCAGCACTTAAAAAAGAAGAAGAAAAAAAGAGAATAAAGAAACTTCACTGGTTGTGCTGCCTTTTTCATCTCTATGATCATGACAGTATTAAGACAGGAAACTCAGATCTCAGGTCTATAATATAACATTTGATACCATTTTCATCCGCCCATACCTCCCCAAGATATTTGCCTCTTAAAACATTGTATCAGAGACTTTAGAATTTCATTTTGTTCCTTTGGTTCAAAAGAAGTTGTTGATTAATTTTCTATACTCAAAGTGCATCCCAGCTTTAATGAAATAGAGGTCTGTAGATACATATTGAACTCAGTTGTTTCTCTTTACCAGATGAAAAGAGAGATACTCACATGCCTACTAAGAAAAAATGTCTGCAGCAACCTGCGGCAAAATTTGAAAACCTTTTCCTCCCATGTTACAGATAGCGGATTAACTTCTAGCTAATCATAGTTCAGCATTCTAATGGACTGTGACGGGAGAGACACTTTTTCCTCCAACTTCAGATCACACATTTTTGCAGTTGTGAGGCAAATTCCAAAAGAGGGCCTTGGGGATCACAGCCCGCCTTCATTATCAGTGCATGACCACTTTGTAAACAACTGCAAGTTTAATGTGCAAGGAGATTTGCACATAACAATCTTTTTTTCTTGTTTTGAATAATTTACATTTGAGATTCTCTTCACGACTATGCTGATGTGCAAAGATCTGTTTGTCTGTCAAACCTCCAGATATGCTCTGCATGTGAAAGATATATTAATTTTTTATTTCTTTCCTAAGGAGGCAAACAGTAAGTTGGTTGTGCTGAATACAAGAGGGTTGCTTCAGTGAACAGTGACTCGAATTCACTTCAGGAGACTTCCTCACCTGCATTGAATCCGTGTACGCTATGAGTCTCCCCCTCTGCCAAACCAAGTCATTTAAACAAATCAACTGAAGGAATACATTGTATAAGCCATGCACCATAATCTGAAATGGTTCTGACTTAAGCCAAAAGATTACTGGAAAGGCTGTGTTGAACAAATATTTGTGGGTGGTACAGATACCTAATTCAAATCTAAGACCTCATTTTCAAAATTAGAAGATTGGTTTCTTTAAATTTGGAGGTTCTAAATAAACACTAATCTCTATTCAAGTGAATTTTATCTGCCAAAGATTTAGCTATGACAGTGTGACAAATGTCATGGATATCAGGGCTCAGAAACACCAAGCACTGGCATTTTAAAGAAAATAAATGTAGATGTCAGTGAACCATAACGTATAGATGATTAGAAAAACAAAAAACAAACACCACCATTCCCAGGTGGGTAATGTTGTTTTCAAGTTGGCTAAGATTTTTTCTACAATAAAAAAATACCCATGAGATGTGTAGGGAACTGTGTGTACAGAGCTCCTTGGTAATTTAATATTTTGAGAACTGCCAGGCTGAAAACTGTTATTATGTAAATCAACTAGCTCTAGCTGCTAATTTTTGGATGAACAGTTTAGCTCTGTTTGGGCCTTTTAGGTTAGGAAAACAACAGTGGGGAAGGGGTTGGGAGGCTTTTAGAAGTTTCTTTTGTATAAGCTGGTCAGGGAGGGCCTCTCCTACAAGGGGATGTTGTAACACATACTTGATGGAAGTAACTGAAAATCTACAGGGAGCACATGTCCAGAAGCTGAAGCCAAAGTAAGCAGAACTATGGGACTGGAGCAAAATGGTCAAGGAGCAGATGAGGCAAAAAAGGCAGCAGGCGATGAGATAGTGTAAGGCATAGACTACTGAAAGGACCCCACCCGCGCCCACCAAACTACTAGTAAGACTAGATGGATTCTCTTCATAGTAGACAAAAGCATGATTCAGATGAGGACAGAACTTTAGGGAAGGTAAAAATCAGAGTGTGAGAGAAGAAAGCCCAGTGCAAAGAGATGGGAAAAAAGCAATACTGTCTATTGGAAGGAAGGACCATTAGCATTTTAGGAAAGAAAGAAAGTTTTGATTTTGTTTGATTTAGTTGGTTACCTCTGGCCCATAACACATCTGTGATTCCTTCCGTATTTACACGAGTTGACAAGCCTGACTTTATTTCTTAACTAGCCAAAATAGCGCTGTATTTATCCAGTGTCTATTATTGAGGCACCTAACTACTTGAGCAAGTTAATCAAGATTTCAATTACTCCAGTGAGGAAGAAAGTTATGCCTCTCTGTTGCAATCATAGATGATTGGATGATAAAGTATTCATGAGATATTGCATAAGAGGAACTTTAAAGGTCACTTGTACCATAATAAGAGGAAATCTTTGGCAAAGAAAAGTTTAGCAGTATTATAGTGCTGCTGTGCCTTCAGGCAGACTGCCTCTCAGAGTGTGTTGGCTGCAACTGCAAATTCTTCCCTGAGCAATTGTTGTGACTCTTTCGGTCTAGTATGCCTGTTAAGCACTTTACAACTATAGAAAAGGAATCATATCTAATGTTCTTTGAAGTGAATGAAAGAGTTGATTTCCTTTCTTTCTTTCTCTCTCTTTGTATTAGTACATATTTACCGTACATAATGTGCACATTTCCTGTATGGAGCTTGTATGTGCATAAGGGCGTATAACACACCTTCATTCCTTTTTCAACCCGCTTCCTTTCCTTCCTACCCCTCTCCATGTCTTGATCCCATTCCCATTTGAGAAAGCTGTATCTCCCTACTTCCTTTCATCTTTTATTTTGCTCTATATGTATAATTTGGATTTCCCCTATAAGATAAATCATGTGATATTTACACTTGGGTATCAGATTTATTTCACTTAAAATTATGGCCTTAAGGTGCATCCATTCTCTTACAAATGACTGAGATTTACCCCTCCTTATGGCACAGTAATACTCCATCATGTGTAAATACATTTTCTTTATCCATTCATCTGTTGTTCATATATAGGATGCAGAAAGCCTTAATTGAAGCTGGCATGGTGGTGCATGCCTGTAAACCCAGCACTGATTAGGCTGAAGCAGGAGAATCACTGTAAGTTCAAGGTAAACCTTGGCTATATAGAGAGTTCAAGATCAGTCTGAACTACATAACAAGACTCTATGTCAACAAACAAAAAGGAAATCCTTAATTTGTTCTCAATTGAAGGTGAAAATTCTAATGAATCATTGCCACCATCATACGGAGGTTTTTTGCCTCTCATTGTCCAGCTGTTCAATTCCTTGTCCAAATGGTACAAAACTCACCTTAAGAACTTAATATTTGTGGCCTGATCTGATCATTCTAAATTGGAAGAGAAAAATATGTAGACAGATATATGACTCCCACTTTACTAACGTTGCTATCCGTTAGGATTTTCATCCACTTTTACTCACAGTTAAGAACTTCAGCCCAAGGTACACACCAGCTAATGGTGGCACACATTGGGGTCTGTGTTTCCTAACTGGCTCCAGGCAACTATAGCAAACTGTAGAAAGGTCATCAGGATCTACGGCAATGACAACAAAGAAAGTGTTATGCAATTATATGAAGCACAGTGAAAGAGAAGGAAGGAACATTAAAGAAAAAGAACACAGGCTTTTTTGTAAAGGGATGCGAAGCTGTCATATATAGAATTGCCTTTTCCCTGCCTTGTCATGCTCAGGACACCGCTGGGACAGGGAAATGATACTGCCTACAATAAAGGTGGTTCCTGGGTCTAATGACCTTTCCATCACTGCCCAACTTGCCCCTTGTTACGACTGGGATGAAGTGAGAACCCCAGCAATAAGGGAAAGGTTTCTGCCCTTCACCTTAACTTCTCGATGAATTCTAGCCCACAAGTTTTCCAACAGGGCTAAAGGCCTCCTGTGGGTAAAGGTGGGAAAAGTATATGAAAGTGTAGCGAGGCCTGTGGTAGAAACTGAGTGCAGGCTAACTTCCTACGCCTGTCTGTGAACGAAAGTGAATTGCTAATTCGGAGGTAAATGCTCACCAAACAATAGTGGTAATAATAATAATAATAATAATAATAATAATAATAATAATAAAATGATTCCCAAATCTAATGGCTTTTTCTTGAATTATGCACTTCATTGTCTCAGGAAGATGGCAAAACTAACTCTATATGTTTAAAATGAAGTCACTGTACCTCACCCCAAATCTCCCCCCACCACAATCATATTCTTTAGTTTAGGCTGTAGTCCGCTGGTGTATGTTGACCCTGGAGTAAAATATTGTGTGGATTTATTTATTACCCTACATAGCAACTTGGTCTGTGATCTTAAGTTTTTAGGCTTGTTAAAACAGTATTTTAACTCCGAGAGACCATCCCCACAAACTGATTTTACTTTGTCCTGGGTTGTGTCCTCCTGATGGGGAAGGCCAGCGTTAGTGTCTGTGGGTGAGACAGTGTGGATGTGCTGTCTCTTCATATGTACACGAGGTACTACAGGATTTCCATTTCAAAAAGAACTTTTCCTCTGTGTGTATGCACATATGTGGGCATAGTCCTGACGTGGAGGAAATTGAGAACAGATGCTGAAATCTAGAGGCCCCAAAGAGGAATGATATAAAAATAATAATCATTGCTTAACACTTTTTATTTGCCAAGCTCTGTGCTTAATAGTTCTACATCTAGTTTCTCATTAAGTCACAAACTAACACTAACAAACACAGGCATTTCACAGCTCAAGAAAGGGGGCTTAGCACAGTTAAGTAAATGTCCTAGGCTGGTAAAGCACTAGATAGTCTCTGGAGGAGCTGGGATTTAAGCCAGACCCTCAGTCCCCTCAAAGCCGTCTTTTGTTCCTAACGTATGCTGTTTCCTTAAAATCTTTGGAGTATGGGTCTTGATAAACAGGACCCTGTCCCATTATTTTTACTCTGGGTGTCAAATTATAGGCCAGGAAATTTAAAAACTCTTTTATCACTGAGATTAAAAATAGGCCTAAAAAATAAAGTGCTGGACTCATTGTATTTATCTAGGAAAGAGGAAATTATAGTATCCTTGCTAGGAGTTCTTTAAATTTTAAGTGTTGCATGTTATTTTTGAAAGACATAATTAGAAGAAACAATTTGACATTCTGAATTATCTAGCATAAAACAGAAAGATTTTTTTTTAAATTCTAGAAGCATAATTTGAATTAAAACTAAGAGAGGAGCATATGCCTGTTATCCCAGCACTCTGAAAGTCTGAGGCAGAAGGAAGGCCAATTTGATCCCACCCTGGACAATGTAGAGATTCAGTGCAACTCTCCATAGAAATGACTGGAACAGTGTGGCGGCCGTGGGTTCAATCCCTCCCCACCCCCGCCCACACACACGAAGCTAAGAGCATCAGGTGCTAAGAGAAGGCAAAATAAAAACTACGGAGAGAATTTCACGTATTTTATTGAGTTCTCATTTTTAAAAAATCTCTCATCCAGTCATTTATTCTGTAAAAATTTTTCAATATGATACATATCATGTTTCCTTTACATTGTTGCCAAATCATTTATCTCAGTATCATTTGAACATACTTTTAATATCCCTGATGAACGAAGAAGTTCTCCTCCATGTGATGTAGTTGCATCTGGACCCAGAGGGCCCAGTTTGTTCTCGGGAAATTCCAATTTACATTCTTTTATGGTTATGTGACTGTACTGTCACACAGATTCTGACAGTGGAATGAAAGCCTCGCCGAGTAGATCCGTACAGGTAACCAGGGTGAATCAAAACCCAAAAGGATTTAAGAGGGGTTTTTACCTTTGATTTTCTTTTCCTGAATGCCAAGTAGTATAGGCTGAGTATCCCTGATCTGATATGTGCAGGCCCAGAAGTGTTTCCGATTTTGTTTTTTGGAATATTTGCATATACTGCATTGGTTGAGTATCCCTGATCTGAAAATTTTCAGTGCTTCAAAATCTAAAACATTTTGAGCCTCACAGTGTATTTCAGATTAGGAATGTTCAATTTATAGTGATATACATAGGTTTTTAAAATTAGGCGCCATGAATATGGTGTCCTTAACTTAGCTTTTAAGGGCGGAGGGGGTAGCTCAGTGGTAGAATATTTGCTTACAATGCAAAAAGCCATAGGTTTTCATCCTCAACACTGGAAAAAGTCACATTTAGTATGCTTAGGAGAGGAGACTAGATCAAGATAATGCATTTCTAATTCTAGACCATGCCTTTGTGACTGCCCAGAAGAGAGAGGGAAGAGCTTGTGCAAAATAAACCATTAAGAACAAGTATGTTCAAGTATGTATAAAGAACTAAATTCTTGTCTTTCCTGATTTCAGATGTTTGCTATTATGTATAATAATCACAGCAACCATGGAATGAGCATTTCTTCTGTACCAGATATTTTTTATGTGTTTTATATGATCATTATTTCACTTAATCTGTTCAACAACTATGTAACTGAAATATTAGTATCTCCCTTCTGCAGATGTGGCAAACAATGTTAAAGGAGGTGAAGTACCTTGTTTAGGGTCACATGGTTTTTAGGATAAGTGATGGAGCTTGTACTTTCAAATCTGGCTTCTGGTTTAATCAAAATTTGTCTAACTCCAAAAACCATTCTCCTAATTATTTCACTTCTCAGTCCCTGAATTACATCTTCAGTTTCCAGTGAGGTGATGGTATTTGGACAGTGCTTTGGCAGTCAGCACTGGAATTCTACACCATTGAAGGCAATGGAAATAAAGAATGCTTGTTGTGATGGTGGGGGCAATGGTAGCATTTTTGTTTCCAAACTAGGGCAATAAAATTGGAAGATACTTGCATCATGTAGACCTGACATAAACGAGGCTAATGTCTAGACTGCTTGGAATTATTTGAACCAATTCCTTCTATTTCCTGAGGCTTAATTGGATTAAACAAAAAAATGAGAGGTCTTAACATTTCCTCCTACATGAGCTTTGTGTGTGCTTAGGAGACTTTTAGTCTATAGGTCTCAATTTTAAGTTATGCACGGCAGAGGAAATAAGATTTTTTAAGTTTATTCACATTTTTCAATAAGGCAATAGAGATTTTAGTGAGAGATTTAAAATGCTGGTGAATATTTATAGTAAATCCTAGACACATTTCCTGTTATATTTTGCTCCTTTTATACATTTTACTCACTCTTGGAAAATACATATGCTAGAAAAATAAGACTTACTAGCTAAAACTTACTTCTTATCTTATGTGAAATAACTACCAAACACTTTTTCAATTAGCATTTTTTAACATAGCACCTTCCTGAACAGTGATAGAATCTAATCAGTACACATTCCAAGCCCTGAGAAATAAGCATTGCTGCTTACTTGAAAATGATGATTAGGGGTCAGGGATATAGCCAAGGGCACAGCACCTGCCTGGCAAGCACAAGGTCCTAAGTTCAATCCCTGGTACAAAAAAAAAGCAAAAGAGGAATGATGATTGCTTATCAATTATTGTTTTGAGATGTTCAGTGAGACTGGACAAGCAGTAAACCATTATTAATCGCAGTCAGTTATTTAAGGGGCTTTTTTCAACTGGACCTTAAAACTTAAAGTTGTTCCTATTGTTTTTATGCTTTTAAATACTTGTGGGGTTTTTGTTTGTTTGTTTTAGAAGAATTAAGATGATATGAATCTATCTCATCTCTGAAAAGAGCAGTGAATGTCCATATCAGATGTACAGAGGGAGCCCAATAAATAACCAGAGAAACAAGCAAAATCCAAATCCAAGGCTAGTACAAGGAAGAACATTTTAAAGATGAGAGCAGAAAATAATGAAATTGAGGCTAAAATCAGAACTTTAAAGAACCAAATGAAGAGCTCGTTCTGTAAAAGAGTAAAAATATGCAAAGGGTCAGCCAATCTTACCAATAGGGGAGGGAAGCCTCCAGGGGGCTGCCCCCCACTTGTCAACTCATTTTCATACGAAAAAACACTATCAACATGGGAGAACTGAGAAACCAGGAGTTCTATTTATATGAAGCTGTACAAAATAAATATTACGCAAGTTACCAGGTATTTTTCCATCCTAACAAACTTGTATCAAGCATGGTGGCACATGGCTGAAATCTCAGTACTCTGGAGGCTGAGGCAGAAGGATTGCTGGGAGAGCCAGGCCACGCAGTAGTGAGTTCAAGATCAGCTTCAACTACAGAGCAAGACCCTGTCTCAGAAAAATAAATTTTAAAAAGCTTGTAGTGAGAAGCCTTAGTTCACAACCAAAACAACTCATTATATTGGTAAGCATCCACTCAGATTTGAGTGATTGTTTAGTACAGCAAGGCATTTGACCAATAAAAACAGACACAGGCATTAACCTCCTTTCTCTCCCTTGCTGCTCGCCTTCTTTTGTTACTTACTAAGTATCTGAGACTCCTCGACTGAGCCCCAATCTCTTTCCAGATGTTATGGCCAAGAGTGGAAAGAGAGAGAGAAAGAGAGAGAAGAGAGAGAAAATGGT
>PVLD010027088.1:0-21253 GCA_004027595.1 Dinomys branickii
TTTGTCAATATGTTTTTGTACTTTTATGTTTCTAAAATAAAAAAAAAAAAAAAGACAGATGATATGCATAAATGGTCAGTGGCTACCTAACTCAAGTACTTACATTCTCTGTCATAAAATCCTTCATTAAAAATTCATGAAGTTATAAAATCTGAGCTGCTTTTTTGGAGTTGGGTTGTGGGATGTGTAAAAACACAGGGGTTTATAATCTAAGGTTCATTATCTATTCCTCATAAAGATTTCTCTGCCCCCCTTTTCTTCTCTTTTCCTCTCTCTTTTTTCTAATCCTCAGAGAGACACCTACAGAGGTTGCAATAAACCCTGAGAAATGAAGCTTTCTATGAACTTCACTGAAGGATAAATAGTCTCTCCATTGTTAAGGAAATCACAGTGCAACAGAGGACACAATACATAAACATAGAAAACTTTAAATAACAATGAAAAATTCAAGTAGCAAGGTAGAACAAAAGAAAAGATTCCAAGGCATTGTAAATTAAATAACTAATTCTCATAATTGCTAGAAGAATTTTAAGGGAGGAAAGGCCACACTGGGCAGAGAAATCTAAAACTCACTCTTAGTTAATTATTTTACAGTTTAGAGATTTTAATTGGGAGAAAATTCCATATACTTGATCTAATACCACATTACGTGTATTGTTCATTTCCAAGTACACTGTTGTCAGGTGCAATGGGAAGTGAGTGAAATGACTTTGTCTTCTAAGTTAGCCCATGGCCATATTATCCATCTATATACCCAACAAATGCTAAATGATTCTGCCCATTTTCATGGACAAGATGGGGAGAGGGGGCCCAAGGTACACAATCCATCTAAAGCATGAAGCATGGGACATAGAACAATAAATAGGAAAGTATGTTGGATTGTATGTTTGTATGAGGAAAATTATCAAATAAAATTGTGGTATTATTATTGTATTTTTCAACATAGTCCAGTTGAAATTATCTAAAGATTTAAACAATACTTTCATAATACTCTACTTTTTGCACTTCCCTGGTTAAAGAAAAGCTTATTCATCATGATCACTAATCCAGCAATGCCTGTATTAGGCAGCAGGAATGCAGATACACAAGACAATCTCTCCCTTCAGGGAGATGGCAGATCAAGGTTTCCAAGGTGACAACAAAAGAGTGTGATAAGTGCCTTAAAGAAGGAAGCAGTGGAATTATGGAGTACAGAGAAAGCAGGAGGCCAGGGAGGAGAGGATGGTTTCCAGGAGGAGCTAAGTCTGGAGCAAAGAACTTTCAAGAGGGAGGAGGAAATAGGGAGCCAAGCAGCTTTGGAAGGACATTCCAGGTAGAAGAGGCAGGGTGCCCCAGAGAAGAGACAGGAGGTAGTCACCTGGTCTGAAAACATACGAAGAGCCATAAGACCAACAAAACAGACCTTGACTACTGCCCAAGTAATGGCCAAAGTAGTCTTTACAACAGGTTGTAAAGACTATTAAGGTAAGACATGCATTTTTTTCTTTAAAAGCTATGATTTTTCAAAACTAAGTCTTCCCTAAACGCTTTGGGTTGAAGGCTTGGTCACCAGCTTATGGCACTACCAGGGCTGAGGCAACATTTAGGAGATGGTGTCTATTGAAAGGTATATTGGGACCCTAGGCTCACCCTGCCTCTCTCCTTCAGCTTTCTGGCTTCCATCAGGTGAGCAAATCTCTATCACCTTCTCCCTACCATGCCACCTCAAGCTCAGAGACGATGGGGGCCAAGCAACCATGAACTGAAACCTCAGAAAAGCTAAAGTAAACCTTTCCTCCTTAAAAGTTTATTGTCTAATGTATTTTGCCACAGCAATGAAAAGCTAACTCAGTTTACAGTATAATTTTTTAATAAACTTCTACACAATACATCAAGCATATAATCTTATATATACACAAGTAGAATTAATAATAAACAATAAACATATCTTTCAAAGTATTTACTGAATGTATAATATATTCCACTCATTTATTAATTACTAATAATACTGCAATGGATAGTACAAAATCCAGCCTTTTTAGTGAAGAAGGTAACCAGCTAATCAAATATATAGCAAATCATCATCACTCAGTGGTAAGGACTGTGAAGAAATGTCAAAAGAATAATAATAACTAAAAGGTACAGATTACTATGTGCAAAGTGCATGTCACAAATTTTCTCACTCCGCTCTCTATAGTGAAGGCTATGATCGGTGCGTGGCCTGAATTTCCGCTCTGGACCAATACTGTCATTCCCTGAACTGCCTGCTGTCCTGCCGGCTTAGACCCTCTGAGGGGTGGGGCAGTAGGCTGCATCCAAGTTCATTCAATCAATGCCTGTGTTTTAACCAGGATTTGCATCGTATTTGTGTGAGTCACAGTTCTATGCAGAGGGGGGCAGTAGTAAGCAGGGCTGGGAGTGCCTGCCCTGGAGGAGCTGAGAGTCCAGGAAGAGCACAGACAAGAACCCAAGCAGAAGACCTGGTAATGGTGAGTTGTACAGGGCAGTGAACAATGCAGGGTGGGGTGGGTGGAGAACTATGTGTCAAATATTTTGGTTTCAGGACCTACTGGCATCTGAACATGTTAATGAGGACCCACAAGGACTTACTTCATTGTATACCAGTGATCAAAATTTACATATTAGAAATTATCTGAAAGAACTAAACTAACCATTTAATGATTCATTTAAAAAACAGTGACAAATTCATTAATTTTGACATATAACAAATAAATATTTTCCAAAATAAAATCGAATGAGAAGAGTTTTTATCTAATATAAGGCAGTTATACCCATATCCTCTTCTGGATGGCTTTGCATTCAATCTGTTGTGTTAGGTTGTTCTTGTTGAAATATGTGAAGAAAATGTCACCTTACATAAAAACGCAGTTAGAAAAGAAAGCATTGTAAATAGCTTTTTCAGAGAAGCGTGGGTATTCTTTAGTATACAACAAAATTAAGCTTTAGGTTGGTCTCAGGGAAGAATTGGAAACCATGTCAATGAACATTTTGTATCCCATTGCTTTAAAATTCACTGATTATGTTTCCTATTGTATGCAGTGTCATTTATCCATGGAGGGCCTAAGTAGAACAAGGTAAAAGAAGGGAGAGGTTGCCTGGCTCTTTCAGCTGGGAGATCCATTTTTTGCCCCCGTGAACCCACACTGCTGGGTCTCCTGGGCCTCAGGCCTCTGAGCTCTGGCAGGCCTACACCATTGGCTTTTTCAGGTCTCCAGCTTCCCAGTGGCAGATCTTAGACTTCTCAGCCTCTATTGCCTTCTCAGCGTGAACTAATTCTCCCTCCCCATTCTTTCATTCCTTTCCTGCACATACACACACACAGAGCCAACAATATGGATACAATAGTATATTCTAATAAATGCATCCCTGGATGAATTCTTAATAGCACAAAGTCATGGAGTGTACCTACACAAACCTTGAGGGTACAGGTCAATCGCTCGGTGTTCTCTGCTGATGCATCAGTCAAGGGATGCAGCAGCCACAGCCACTGCATACAACTGAATGTGCCATGTCACTGACAGTGTGGTAGGTTTGTTTTTACCAGCATCACAACAAACTGTGCTAATACTCTTTGACAGCTATGATGTCCCTGGCTGACAAAATTTTCAGCTCCATTCTAATTACATGGACCAGTCTCATATATGCATCTGTCACTGACTGAAATATAGTTACAATAAATAAATATAGGGTGATATCATCACACATACATGATATAAGATATGTGATATATGATTATAGATAATTATTAATTATGTATGATTGCTTAATCATATTTATATATAATATATATGCACCCTACTCATTCTGTTTCTTCTCTCAAAAATCTTGGCAAATAAAGATTTCTCTTTTGTTGCACACGTCATCATTTTGGAACATTAATATTGATCATTTAGCGACTTTATTCACTGAGATATGCAGATCTTGTAAATGGTGATGACTTCCTTATAGAATTTTTAAAAATCACATCTGTTAATACTACAACCAATCATATCAGAAAAATCTTTAGGCACTAGGAACCTGTCAAGCTGATGAAAGCAAAATACAAGTTTTCCAAAATCAATTTTAGCTTGAAAGCTCAAATTCCTTTTTTGTCAACAAATGCTGTCAGTGCTTTTCTTCCAAGTGACAGTCGTACATCATCCACTTCTAATAAAATATTTGCCAAAACTTAGTCAACATATGCATAGTTGATCTGTGGATTGTTCTTCTGAAAAAGCATGCTGTTCTGACAAAAAAAAAGTGGCTACTGCAGCTGGCAACTCATACAGTCTAACAAGCAATTTTTTTCCTGAGGAGACATTGTTCTTTGTGATGTATGCACACTTTTATTTAATCTCAGAGTGGTGAGAAAAACTGTGTTGAAGAGTTGAGATGTAATGAAATTAATTTCTGGTACCTCAGCACAAACACTCTCATATTACACTGGTGCTTTTCTGGCCTGAGGATGAGGTAATGAGGAAGGCCCTGAGCACCTGCAGCATTTGATGACTCTCACCTTGTTAGTGTGAATGCCCCGAGTGTGAGCCACCAATGTGCCGTGCTACCAGGACAAATTGAAACAGGCAAAGAGTGTCTTTGAACATTGTTCAAAGTTTGACCTCAGGGGAAGAATAGTTTTGACCTCATGGACCCTCTGGAAAGGTCTTGGGAATCCCCAGTGGTGAATGAATCTCACTTTGAGAACTAGTGCCAAAACTAAAATTCAGAGGGACTGAAGTAGACAGCATGAGGAAGGTGTTTATTGACCAAAGATGAGCTTTCAGCAGCAAAAACTCATGACTGGTATCCTGACAGCAAGGAAGAGCCAGGAATAAGTATAAAAGGAAGTCACATGAATTCAAAAACCTATAAACTTGCTACAATCTTCTGCAGAAGCAAATAACCACGTACTTCAGTGGCTCTGAGATATCACTAGAATTCAGCACATTAGAGTAAATATTGTTCACCTCGAGACATTAACCTAAGTTCACAAGGTATCAAATATATTATGACTAAGAAGTTGAGGAAGGGAAAGATTCCACAAAGGAAGAATTCTTTAGAAAGTTCCATAGCAATAACTTGAATTTACAAATTGCTTCAGGGGTTGATTTAGATATTTAATTGTTTGGACCAGCGCATATCAGATGATGCATAAACAAAGAATCTCAGTAATTAAACAAAAGCCCATGGAACTTGGTAGGATTACTTGTCCCGCTTTGTAGTGGGGCAGGAAGGCTGAGTGAGATTAGTGAGGTACGTGAGGCTATGACTCAATCCAAAAATGGCTCAGGTTCTGATAATACGAAATAGACATTTGGTCTTTGTGCCAGGTTCCTGAAATATAGCTCCTAAAACCCTTACAATCTCTGGAGTGAGAAGACTGTCTTTGCATGTTGATATAATGTCTGGGCCTGGAGGCCCCTAGGTAGCTTCAGAATGGGGGATCCTTTCTAGAAAGATCTGGGAAAGATTAGAGAGTTGGGACTTGCCGCTCCCATCCCATTCTCCTTCGCTTCCCCTCCTGCCTTCCTCTGCGGAGGGGAGAAGGATGAAGACTAGACTGATTACCTGTGGTCAAAGATGTGCTTAGTGGAGGCCTTTAAAGGAATCACCATAAAACCTCAAAAGGACAGGGTTTGAAAGCTTCTTGATGGCTGACTACATAGAAGTTCCTGAAGATTGGGAAGGGGGTGAAGTAAAGATGCTCCATGGGACGTTTCCTCTACTACCCCCAAAGTATCGCTTCCATCTGGCTCCTCTGGCTCTTCATCTGTGTCCTTCACTACACACATTATAATAAATGGATGAGGTAGGGAAAGTGTCTCCTGAGCTCTGTGAGTTGCTCTAACAAACTGATTAAACTGAGGGAGTAGGTAGTGGGAACCCTGGCTTATAGCCATTGGTCAGCAGGAGAGGTGAAAGCCTTCTGTTTGTGACTGCTATCTAAAAGGGGAGCAGGTGGTGGGTCTGAGCCCTTAGCTTCTGGGATCTGATGCTATCTCTGGGTAAATAGAACTGAATGGCATTAGCTTGTGTCCCTAGAGCATGGGCTGCAAGTGGGGATAAACACAGATACATTTTGTTGACAAAAGATAGAGTATTCAGCGTGGACTTTGTTGGTTAGCCATTCTGAGCAGGGAGTGGGTGGCACTGGAAAAGAGCTGGTGATGTGTAACATCTAAATAATGTAGTGAGGTTTGTTTCCTGGCTAAAGTCACCTTGTTAAGCAACCTACAAGAAGGTCCCTGTGCCTTCACAGCTTTCCCTGTGGAGATACAGCTTCAATTACATTTCCTCTACCCTTCTGGAAGGGAAGGGAGAGCAGCCAACCAGCAATCAAGACAATATGTCTTAATTTGCTTGACCTTTCTCTTAGGCAAACATGAAATTCATGGCAGTGAAGTGAATTCTACAGAGAGAGGGTGTCTGGTGACCATGAGTGAATAATTAGGTTGCACTCTATACCAGTGCTTCGGTTTGCATCTAGAAATTGCCCCTGAGGGTCTCTGAGGGTAGCAAAACATTTCAAAACCTGGAGAAAGAGAGCCCAGAGGTACAACAGGGCCATGAACACTCTCCACTTGATGCCGCAATATCCGTCCTGATCAGAAGTGTTTAAACAACTTCCCTCAGGTCGATTATCTGGATCTATCAAGTAAAGTTTTTCTACTTATCCAGATTACTGAAGCCAGAACTCTGGGAAATTTGACTTGTGTTAGTGGCATAATTACCTCAACTTTCTCCTCATAATTTTTGTGTAAACATAATTTGCAAGCTTCAATTTGGAGATCTCATTACAGCTCTGTCCCACACCAGTTCACTTCTTTCCCTCCCCGCTCTGTCAGGCACTGCTGTTGCTTTCCCGGATACCATCACACACTCACTCAAACACTACTGTCCATCACTGAGTCCAAAACACTATGTAGCATCACTGTCACAAACTCACATGAAAGCAATCAGATTTCTAATGTCTAAATTGGAGTTGGATCCAGACAACTCTAGCAAGTTCTGCAGGAAATTAGCAGGTCCTGCAGTTTAATATGTGTTCACCAGACCAGCAGGACTGACACCATGAGGAAACTAGCTAAAAGTGCAGAATTTTACCCTCCCTATGTAATGAAGAAAATCTGCATTTGTATAAGATTTTAACTGACTCGTAGTACAACATTCTTGGAGAAGCCCTGCTCTATTGTGCTTCAGAGTCAGAAACCTGGACAGTCATGGAATGTGGGTACAGGCCCTGTTCTGCCATGCTGAGAGACACGAAAGGGTTGTGTGCTGCTCTACCTTCAGGGACACCCATTTTCTCATCCACTAAGGAACAGCTTCCTTTAGGTAAGTAGTTCCTAAACTCTGCTGACCAATCACCTGTGTCCTCTAAGATTTCTGAAAATATGGATTACTGGGCCCTTGTCCTGGGAATTCTGATTCAAACTTTCTGCAGTGCTCATCAGTTTGAGCACTACTGGTCCAGTGCGCTGAATTCCCACAATTTGAAAACACCTATGTTCAAGCATAGTTTTGACACAAGATGGCCATGCAGCCTTAGGCAACTCCTTTTAAGTGCTTCCAGTCTTGGCTTCTTTCTCCCCAAAACAAACATAGTACTGGAGTTGAGAAGATTAAATAATGTATGTAAATCACCTGGCACACAAACAAAACGTATTTTATTACTTTCCCAGTCTTCCTTTCACTTCTATGAACTCTGTCACTGTTCCCTTTCCTACTCCACACGTTTCCAAAGCCCTGAGAAGGCTGTCCTCTTAGGACTCCCCTCTTGATGCCATTGTTCTGGAATGTTCTTCCAGGAAGTATTTACTCTCCTGTTGGCCCTTTCAGGTCTCCTCAGAAGTCAGGAAGTCAGTGAGGCCTTAGCTCACTACTCCATGTTACAGATGGCTCTGCCCGCCCCCCATCCTAAGCCTGGCCTGTGGTTTCTCAGAGTACTTCAATGTCATCTGACATTATCCGGGCCCACCGAAAGCTTCCTGAGGGTAGTGACTTGGTGGTGTTTATTTTTGTATCTCTGGTGCTGAGAATAGAGCCTGCAATGTCACACTAGTTCTACAATTATTTGTTACATGAGTGAGAAAATAATAAATACCTTTTTAGCCCCTTCTCTCTTTTTCTCTCTCTCTTCCTCCCCCTCCCCCTTTTTTCTTTCTGTTCTGAGCCTTGAGTATCGTAGGCAAATTCTCCACCATGGAGCCCCACTCAAGCCCCTAATTGTTTCTTGTTTTGATGACTTTTGCCATAAAACAAGCTAATTTTGTCTTGGAAAATAAAGAAATCAGTGATGTTTCCCCAGAGTTTTCCGCATGAACTTTGTATAGAGTAAACACCTCTGTCTATTAATGAAAACTTAGCTGTATGACCAGGATATTCATTGTTCTCTAATTCCTCTTCTGCAATTACAAAAATGAGTGGATTTATTAGCAAATGATCCAAGCCATTAATTACAGTGTACAAAGTATAAAAGTAGCCAAAAAAAAAAAAAAGTAGCCACGACTCCTTTCTTTCCATTCCCTTCTCCAGAAAAATGAAAGGTAAGTAATTTGGACATTCTAACATTACTTTGTCCCTGAAATTATGCATATAGAGATATATTATTATTATTATTATATTATTATATATAATTATATTAATTTAATAATAATCTAAGTGAGACAATAATACACTTATTATTTTGCAACCTTTCCATACAGAAACATGCCTTTTATATGGAAGATTTCTGCTTATTCTACATCATTCTTTTCATGGGCTGCACAGTAGATATACTTTATTAAAATGGTTTCCTCTTAATAGGCACTTAGGTAGCCTCTAATTTCTCTTGATTAGCACCTTGCCATGAATACCCTTCTGCACACAAACCTAGGCATTATAACAAAATTTCTTTAGAAAGCTCCATTACAATGGAATCAATGCACCCAGATGGGTCTACAATAAGCTTTCAAGTATTTATCCCCAACTACAGTATGTAAGATGACCAAAGGTGCGTGCTACTGCTCTCCTTAAATTTGCCAAACTCATTGCTATAAATATCTTCTGGATGTAGTAAGTTGATTTCCAGTGAAATCAATATCTTTTTTATCTTATTATCATTTGTATTTTCTGCTATATATTTCATGTTCATTTACCCATTTTTTCCATTGAATTTTTATCTTTTATTGGATGATTTTATAAAATTATTTATATATTTTGTGAATAGCTCCTTTTTCACTCAGATATTATAGGTATTTTTTCAGTCTGCAACACACCTCTTAATTTCATTTATGAATATGTTTCACTGTAGTAAATTTTTAACATTGGCAAATCTGTCTTTTATAACATCTACAGTTTGGTCTTGCTGAAAAGTTACTTCTAAACTCAAGGTTATAAAAATGTGTTATATTCTTTTTAATGCTCTTTCGTTTTTAGGTTTAACTCCTTTTGAAATTCTCTTTGAAATCTTCTACATATACATTTTTAAATAAAACCAACTTTTTTGTTTCTTATCGCCAACCTGTACATGCTCTTAAAATGGAAAGAGTCAAGGTGACAGTGGGCTCCTTCACACATGTCCTGGGCACTGCTTCACGTTGCTGCCTTTCTCATGCTTGATGATTAGGAATCATTTGACATCAGCATCCATCAGTGCATGTTCTGCTAAAAGAATGAATTCTGATCTCACGGAGCAGTGTCCCTTTCCATCCCAGCCCTGCTTCCCTCCCAGTGCACACAAAATGTCCCAGACAGATGGCTACAGTTAAAGTGCAATTGAGGGAAGTACAAGCAGTGCTGCTTACACAACAAATCTGTCCCAAACCCTAGTCCACATCTATTGAAATAAGAAATACCTTAAGTGGAATACATTCCAAGACCAACTAGTGCTTCTTGGTCGCTGAATCAGCAACATGGACGCAGTTGGTCTTGGCAGTCCAGGGTCTTATTTCTTGCTTGGTGTCTCTGAGCACATATAAAAGCTGATGTAGGAGCTTCCTCTAGCAGAGGATCTGAAAGGCTTGCCTGGATGGAGATAAATCCCTTCCCCGCTTAGAGACCATGACCCCAATAAGCACCAGGGCTGGCAGGAGCCTGTGTCATTAACATGGGGCTGGTGCCCATTTGTCTAATTTAGATCAGATATCGAACAAAAGAAACCTAGGCAGGTAAATTTAATTTTGCATGCATCCGTGTGTTTTTACAGAGGTTTATGATAATGCAGTGGCTTCAAATTTTAAAAAGGAAAGGAAAGAGAAAGGTCACCTAATATGATTTCCTTTGTGGAAGGAAAGGAGGCTGCACAGAACAACAAAAATGAAACAATAAGAATATTCTTGGATGAGAAGTGTAAAACTAAAGGGTAATAAAAGCATGCTGATGCAATTTACAGACTCCTCATTACCCGGCCTGAGAAGTGCACCCATTGTGGCCAGTGGCTTCAGATTATTTCCCGACCTGCTGCGGGCTGATAACAGACCCACTTCCCAGCCTGGTGGCAGGAACGTGCTGGACAGGACAGCCATTCTCATCCTGCACAACCATGCAGTGTTAGCCTTTTCTCTCCCAGCAGTAAGATTGCAAAGCAAATCAAGAGTTTCCATCACCTGAAAGGTGCTCTGGGACTTTTCAAATTCTCAGCTCTCACCCTGCCGTGACCTAATTTGGATCAGGGTAATTTTGAAAATAAAATGCTGAAGTTTCCTTTTCCTGGAGAACAATGTTACATTAGTCAACTTAAAAAGACTTGCTCACAGCACAAATTGTCTGTACAACTCATTCTGCCCCTTAATTATATCCTACCTTGTTTTATTATTTAAAGCCATCGGACGAGTTAAGTGTTTGTAGACATTGAAAATGTTGGAGTCAGAAGTGGATTTAGAGATGGAGCTAACACTCTTCATGTAATAGCCTGGCACACCATAGCCAGGCAGCTGTGGAGAGGCGCCTTGCTGGAAGGTGGGAATGGGCGTTGAACATTCTCCTCCCACTCCCCAAGGCAATACTGTGAGAAAGGGGTTTCTGGGTCAGGAGGAAAGGGAGCCAGGGCCTACCAACACCATAGAGAGCAGAGGCTCTCACACATTATATGACAATGTTCTATGAAACTAAATGAGAATGCAAGTTTACAGTTTGGATTTTCCCATGCACTATTCAATCTACTTCTGCAGTCACGGGTACTGATATCTCTAAGGCCCTGTGCTTGGCATTGAGGGGCAAAGCAAGGTGGCTTGCATGAGTGTGAGAAGCTCAGTGATTTCTCTCCCTCCGACTCTACATGCACAGAGTTACAATTGGGTCCAGAGAACCTGCTCCTTCACTGTGCAGAGCTCAGCTCCCCTCTGGGGTCTCAGTCCTGCTTCCTGCTCATTCTGCTTCCTCACAAAACCAGCCACCATCCATCTCTAAACTATTCTCCTTCCAGGCTCTTTGTCTTTAGTGTTTAATACCATATATCATGAGAAGCAGTGCCTGTGGCCAAATCTCCCTGTAGCCAAAGCACACACCTCTTCTTTCCTCTACAGTCAAAGTGATTATAAGCCCATGCACATTTTGCATTATACTGCCTTCTATTTCAGTGAAACCATAACTAAAATTATACCCTAAACTGCTACTACCTTTTTTGCATAATATGTTGGCTATTTTGTGTTTCACAGTTGTGCATATTTGTGATCTATACATGTTATTTTGCTTTTTGAAATGATTGCTAAAAAATCTTGCAGCAGTGATATTAAATGCTTTAGTTGTTAGGCTACAGCTACAAAAATAATTATTTAAATCAATGTTAAAATCCTTAAACTTTTTTTTAATTGATTGTATCAGACAAGTTCCTAAGTATCCTGAAGTAGCATCAATTAAGGCAATTTCAGGTTAATCTATCTGCCAAAACATCACATTATGGCTCTAAATAAGTAATTAACAGAGCACTTTGGATTAGGGAATGTGCTGTAAGTGCTCTAAGGTAAAGCGATTCTCTGTTTTCCCGGGGACTCACTTTAGAGAAAAGAATCCCATTGAGTTAGGCCATTTCTATGGCAGACCTCAAAACTCTCTGTGCCTCCCAGGATACTCCTGAACCTGAGCATAGGTCTACTGCACACCCTGGCACTCACATTTGAGATGCCCAGAGACACATACATTTCACAACCATGTTGTCTTGTTCATATCATTGAAAGTAACTACTCCCTCAACTGGTTAGCTAGTGAGAATTTTACTACTGCCTTTGTCCTATTGGCAAGAATTCATTAAACACACACTGTTCTGAGCTCAGTTTTAAGGGGTTATGAATATATGAATCAATAAGAGTCATAACATTCTTATTCTTATGGCATTTATTATCTCCCAGGGGCTGGAAACAAATAAAGAGCAAATACAAAGAAAAATATAGGAAAATAAAATGATAATGAAAATGAAACAGTGTATTACAGAAAGGCTGAGTGCTGTCAGAAGGTCATGGAAACTGACTGAATGTCAAGAAAGGAAATGCAATGTGCACATACAGCAGAAAGCTTTGCAGGTGGAGGAGAACCTGTGCAAAGGCCCTGGTGTGAACATGAGCCACAGATGAAAGCAAGAGAAAACTCTTGTGAGAGTGAAGCAGAGCGGGCAATGGGCAATGTTATATGTGTGTTCAAAGTTCGTAGACAGTCAGTTACAGTGGAAAAAGTAGCAGTAATGGTAGGAATTGCTCATGTTTACAGAGTGCATCTTATATGTAATAATGGAACTACAATCATCTTAACAGCTGATATGAGGAAAGGAAGCCAAGAAATCTGCACAGGATCACCACTTCCTCAAGAGTAAGCTCTACGTTTGAGAATCAGGCTATCTGGGTCTCACGTTCACGTTCTTATCACACTCTACCAAGCTACCTTTCAGCTTCTAATTTGGAATTCTTCATCATAGTGCTGTTATTTAAAACCAGAGGACTGTGGAGTTCATTTATTAAATAGTAGACAGACCAAAAAAAGTGTTTCAGGACCTGACTCTGATATATGGACACTTACCAATACAGAAGAAAAAACTTCAGTGTAATTAAAACCAAGCTCCTGAAAAGCCAGGTCAAGAAAAGAGTGGCTCATAAAGGAGGTCATGATCAATTTTTCTATGTAAAATGGGAACCAGAAAATAAGCAATGGGCTGGGTCACACATCATTCAGTGCTGAACTTGAGTCAAACTGTTTCAGCAGATTCAGGTGTGTGAGTACCTGAACCCCTTCAGGTACTGGGAACATACCTGGGAAGAGGGTTTTACCAGTATGTGCAAGCACTGGTCGCGTGAGGCAGAATGCAGGGCCACTGGGGTGGTGTGCCAGGCCCTTCCAGTCACCTGCTCTTTAGGTGGTGTTCATTTTGCCTCCCATTAATTAGCTATCAGTTGCTGTATAACCTAAGATTTAGGGGCCTAAAACAAAAATGATTTATTGTCTTTCATGGTGTTCCAGGGTCAGGAAATGGGCAGTGACTTGGTTGTGGGATTCTGTTGGCCACTGTGGCCAAAGGCAACTGGGACCACAGGCTATGAAAGCATGATGAAGCAGCTCAAACTGGCTCATTCCCATGGCAAAAAGGTTCACTATATTTGGTTCTGTCTGTAGGGTGGGGATGCTTAGTTGTCCTGGCAGTGAACAAGGTATAACCACCATGCTGCCTATGACAAAGGCTTGACAGGCATGCACCATCTGGCTGCTGTAGCCCATTGGACTTGCAGCCTGGCTTATTCACTGTGGTGAGTGAGTACATTGGTCAGGAATGGCAGGATCTGCAGATCAGGAGGGAGCTGCCTTTCTAGGATCGCCATGCCTTACTATACAAACTCTAACTTAATTCAGGACAGCATGGACCCAGACGAAAATGCTGCACGCTGCAGTCCAGGCTCTCCTGCAGCCAGGAAGGCCACATTTACCACACAGGAACTTTGCGAATTTTGACAGAAGATGTGGCTGATAAGAACCCATGCGCTTTCGGGCTCCACCTGCCCTTCTTACCTCATCTGAACAATAGACAAGTAGCTTAGATCCACCCTTTTCCTCATGAATAAAGATTCCATATTCCAGGCTTAGCCTGGGGATGCCTCTTCCAGTATTTTCCTGACAGATATATATTCATTTCCCCTACTTACTTTTATGCTTGTTTGCATTGGTAAAGGAGCTTATCACAACATTTTTATTAACACTTTTTGATGCTCTGTCTCCCATTATGAGATTATAAGATCTCTGAAGGTAAGAACAGTGCCTTATTCATCTCTAGTCCCAGTTCCTAGCACATAGTAAGCACTCCACTAAAATCTTCAGAAGGTAGAAGTAGTTTTGTTTCATATCGATCCAGTAGACAGCCAAGGGTTAACACAATCCGTCCCTAGCAGGCTCATCCATCCTTATAAAAGCCTACCAAGGGCTCATTACAAAGGACAATGCTCAGTAATGAAGTCTTCTTGCATATCTTTGGTAATAATCATCATAGAGGGGGAAAATGAGCATCTCTGTGTAATATTTATATTTCCTAGCAGCAAAGACATTCTCTTCCGTAATTCTGCCTGTAAAAGCAGCAAGGAAGCCAAGAACGTACAAGTTCTCCATGGTAACTGGGTCACAGCAGCAGGCAGCTTGGCCAGGGCTCAAACAAATGGAACGCATGGAAGTGAGTTGCCGGCAGCAGACCTGTGCAGGCCAGTGAGGCTTGCCCTGCACCATCTCTCCCCACAGGGACCCTGAGGTGCAGCACCCATGCCTCAGGGCTGTCTCTGCAGGGTGTGGAAGGAAAGCCCCACTGCACTCTTTGTCTCAGGACTTCCAAGGGCTGTGCTGACATTTCCATTTCATCCAGCCAACAGGCCATCAAGTGAGTCAACAGTTTCTGTACATACTTTAGAAAATGATCTTAGGCTCTGAAGGAGATTCTACCCCAAACACCAGGGAATTCTTTCCATGTGTCCTTAGGCTCTCAGATCATTTCTCTTAACTGCAAGCTAGAGAGCTGGCTCCCTTTACTGTGGCTGGAAGAGAAACCACGTGAAGCATCTGATGAGAGAGAACAGCTGTTCAAAGCACAGCCATGAAAACATCCCATGCAAAGCAGTCAACTCTCCACCAAGCACAGGAGGTAGCCAACAGCAGCAGCCAGGAGAGTGACCTCGGCAGAGGCTCCCAGGGCAGAATACCCAGGTGATGCACAGCTCTGTGCAATTTGGTGAAAATGTATTTGTGAATTTGGGAAAAATCATATAAAGGAGGAAAATCAATTGAAAGCTGGGAAAAAAGCCCAGGAGCACCTGCAGGGACAGAAGTTGTCTTGTCAGGGTAGTAGCTTCTTAAAGCGATGGAGAGATCTGGCCTCCAAGTTAAGCAGCCTCCTCCATTCTAGGATGTTTGTAGATCGATAGCAGAAGCAACATCAATGTATCAGTGATCTGACTCCCTCTCTATGGATGCAACTCGAGAAGACTTGATAGGTGCCCCAGGACTGAAAATCATGGACCTGATAAGCAGATTTTGTAGTGAGGTAGCTCCTTTTCTACCCCTCCAAAGTCAAGATTCATAATCCGTAAGGACATTGAGGAACAACTTGGCCACAGGCTCCTAAATCTCTGCAGGAGTAGAAATCCAAATAGTGCCTCGTGTTTGGAGAAGTCCACAGAACTTGCTGTAATGCAGAGCCAATTAACCAACAGGAGCTGTCGTACACTTGCCAGGCCTCAAATGTGTGGCTGAGCTGTCCCCAGCCCAAGTGCCAGGCAGAATGGAGAGATGGATGACTTCAGGTGAGGGGAGGAGCTTCCCTGCACCCAGGAGGGGGCGACTGGCCTATATTTACCAGCAGGCAGGCTGAATGTGCAGCAGCAATCACATTCATAGAATCATAATCACAGTCAGAAACATTAGCATTGAAAATAGAACGACTGGGTCAGGTAGCCCGCCTCCTGTCTTTGTGGCTTTGCTCCCTGGAGTAAATACCTTGGCCCAGTTTTCATTCTGTTTATAATTTTCAGTGAGTGAGCACCAGATCAGAATGTGTTCCAGAAGCTTTGGTAAAGAAAGATCATATGAAGAGGAGAGCAAAGGCCCCAGGGATCCAGGAAGAGGCAAGATCAAACCCCGGCCTGGTTTGTGGCCCGATGGCCCATCCCTGTCAGTTCTAGCTTGCCCTCGACGTGCTCAAGAGCAAAGTCCTGTGCCCTCAGCATCAACCCAGCACAGCGCCACTCATCCCTGGCCCATAAGCATTCTATATTCAAAAGAAACCAAGATTCTTCTGCATTTAAAACCACCAAGTAGCCCGTAGGATCTGCTCCTGAACTGGTGTTGCAAGCTTACTATGCACAGTTGGTCCCTTGTCTCAATCTCCTACTATGCTCTGCTCCTGGCCAGGGCAAGTGCCACTCTGAGCCTCAGCCTACTGTGTTGGAACCAGGGTATGGACTTAACTGTTCCAGGCCTCTGCTCCAAAGTTCCGAACTGCAAGTACTTCTGGGTAAAATGGATAGTCACATCTGGCAGCTGGATCTTATGGCCACCAGACTAAGAGGAATGTGCTGCCTGAGTGCACAGTAACTGTTCCCTGGGCTGGGTTCCAACCCCATCTGTTTTAGCTTACAGCTGACAAATCCCCTGTACCTCCATGACTAGAAATCCTGCTCTTGCCTGCCACATTGCTGGCATATATCACTCTGTTCCGAGAGCCTCCGCATTCTACTCTACTCTCCAGCTACTCTTTAGGTTCCTGCCTGAGGTGCAGCAGAGCCCTCCAGGAAAAAAGAAAGTCTTGCAGGGTTCTCTTTAGAAACTCTGAGGGAATCAGGGACAGCAGAGATCTTCAGAGCTACTAGGCAGGTTTGTTCCTCCTTTAGTCTGGTGGCACATTACTGAGTCAAGTTTAAAGATGAAACAAATGTGTTACGTAGAGTGATTTTGAAATCTGTCATACCAAGGTAGCTCTACAGAGCAAACTAGAGAAGTTTATTCACATCCAGCTATGGGCTTGGGCTGTACAGCAACATCCCCAAATTCATAGCCTGAAATCCTAACCACTGCACACTGGCATGGGACTGCTTGGAGCATGGTCTTTAAGGCAGCACATCCACTAAAGTGAAGCTGTCAGGGTGCACCTGAATCCCTTCTGATTCGCATCCTTATGAGGATAGGAGATGAGGACACAGACACAAAGGAAACGCCAGGTGAGGACATGGCCAGAAGGCTGAGCCAAGGAGGATTCTGGGAAGACAAAGCTGACCACAACTCGAGTTTGTACTTCCAGCTTCCAGAACTATGAGAAAATAAATTTCTGTTGCATAAGTCACTCAAACTATGTATTTTGTCATGACAGCACACACAAACTAATATACCTCCTTTCCAACAGAGGAGACTGCTCTGTGCAGCACTGTGCCATACACAATATGGATGTTGTACTCACAGAAAACCTCTGTATCTCACATACAGCTATCTGTGTTTATTCATGATAGAGCAACACAAACACAATTCATTCTCTGCACCTCTATGCAAATGCCTCAGCCTCTCTTGGCTTCAGCTATCTCATCTATAAGGTGGGAATTCTAAGCGTTTCCACCTAAAACAGTTGTTAAGAAAATGTGTAGAACCCTTAGAAATGCCCAAACGTGAGCACACTAGGTGTACAACAGTTCTTCACCCAAAGATGGATCACACAGTGACAGTGGTCCCATAAGATTACATTGTACAGTGAAGCTATAATCATTGACATTTATTGAGTACAATGTGAATAAATGACAAAATCATCTAATAACGCATTTCTCAGAATGCATTTCTATCACTAGGTGGCCCATGACTATAGAGGCAATACACACTTCGTGCATTCACCCAGTATATAACTCCTAAAGGCATGTTCAAACCATAGAATCATTCTCTTAAACCTTAGGAGGATCTTAAAATTACATATCTTTTCTTAATCTTTTCAGCATTAAGTACTTTTTAATGCAGCATCAGCAGTGTGGACATCAGTTTTTTAAAAAGTTTGCCCATTAGACAAATTGCATTTATTTTTCCAACAATTTTTTATGAAATGAAAATATTTGTAATGAGAGTTTTTATATTGAATTGATATGCTTTTACTCCAAGATATGCAAATTTTTCATTATGGGCTTTCGTAAGGTTTGATGATGACCCCCTCATGGGTTCTTGCGGCTGCTCTGTGGTGCCCAGGGTGAAGCACACGGAGAGGCAGACCCCTTGACTTTCCAGTGCGGCTGCTGAGAACCCAAGTGACCTGCCTGGGGTGACACTCCCAGCCAGGTCCTCAGACACCTGCCCCAAGCTCCTTGCTCCACTTCCTGTTTATGTTGTAGGGCCCTCCCCAGGGAGCCACGCTGTGCAGGGCAGGTACAGACGAGCAGGGATTGGAGCCAGGGGGATACTCTCCTTCACCAGAGCTCCTTCAGACCAAATGAGGCCTTGACACACCAGGTCAATACTTCAGGCAGAAGGTACAAGGCTCTCAAGCCAGCTATGGCTGGAGAGGCTGCTTCATAGGGAGTGCCTGCCTTCTGTTTTGGACACAGCCTTAATTCTGGAAGACTTAGAAAGACTAAGATACAGCTAAGAGGAGAGGGCAAGTCTGTGCCTCTATTGCTTTTAACACACATTCAACAGAAGAGCACTCCTGTAACTCAACATGGGAAACAGTGTCAAGATGGAAGTGCAGCCATTAAGGAATGAAGAACACAGGTCTTTCTGCAGTGACTTGGATGTTTATTCTCAGGTGAAATGCATAATAAGGGTATGCAGAAAGACAGAGGGCAGAGACTGGTGTATTAGTGCATCATTACTTTAGCAAAGAGTATTATCTATTATTTTTTAATTTAATTGTGCCCTCACTTAGATTACATAGAGTAATTCAATTGAAAATATTTTTACTTACAGATAAGAAATCTAAATTGAAATACTTTTTCAAATTGTATATACCCATTTATGAGATGATAGCAAATAGAATTATTTAATGAAGAGTTGTTTCATCCATTTTTAAATATGTGGAGTGTTTTTAAGGGGAAAATGATTTTTTATGTTTAAACTCTGTTTTTTCATGGGTTACATAAATGTTTTGTCTCAATTTTTCCAGGCATAAAATGGGTTTAAATGATCGTTTCTAAGTCCAAGTTAGGAAATGATTAAATAAGATAATGCAAATGGAAATGCAGAGCATGGAGTAGCTGGCACATAGCAAATGCTCAGTTGGTGTGATGTAAATGATGAGGAGGATGAAGGAAATGGGAAGAACTCTGAGCAGGAAGAGGAGCACTGAAGAAATAGAGATGTACACCTTGTGCCCCATGTAATTTGTTTCAAAATTCTTGTTATTCCAAGTAAAGAATCTAAAGGTAACTTTGGAAGAATGAGGTTCTTAAAAACAAGAATCCAAAATATATAACTGTCCATCAACCCTACATTGCTAGTAGGTCGTAGATGTGCTGGTCCTTCCATTCTCCATTTAAGGACTTGGCAAGTAACCACTGATGACTGTCATCCTCCTCATCAAAATGATACTAGTGCAGACTAGGAACGTTACTTATGTTTGTCTTTGCTTTTTTGTTTCTAAAGTTAATTAGTATTGAACTTAATGCCCATTGGTTGCTTGAAGAGCCTAACTAAGGACAGCGTCTGCCAGTGCTGAGATGAAAAAACATAATTTGGACTCAATAGGAGAGCTAGTAATTACCCTAACTGAAAAACAGAGAGCTCATCAACTGACCATGTATGAAAATGGTGGTTTTGTCTCAAGGAGTTCTCAAGAACACATGAAAACAACATACATGGAATTGGTTCTGAACGCCACTCTTCCAGAGAGCTGTGCAGACTCATCTGAAAAGTAGCATCCAAGGAATACCTAGCTATTTTCTGCAAGACTAAAATGAACACTGTCCCCAATTCATGACAAATGATATGCTTTGCATTTTTTGCAATTACTTAATTAGCAAATGTTCATGACAAGCCATGACGGAGGTGCTAGCTAACGCATCTCACCAAGCTGCAATATGAGGAAAAGGATTCCAGTGGTTTCTGTTTCTTTGTTTTTATTGAGGTATAATTTATATACAATCAAATGCATAGATCTTAAGTGTTTGGTTTGATGAGTTTTGACAAGTGTAAACAGTCATGCAAACACTACCCCAAATCAATAAATAAAGTGTTTCCCTCTTGGAGAATTCCTTCTGGTTTTATCCTTAATTCAACCACTCAGCTGCTGCTGCCTCCTAGTCCCAAGGCTGCCACTAATTAGGTGCTTATAACTTAGCTGTGATGTTTCATATTAATGAAATCATCCAGGTTGTATCCTTTTGTTTCTGTCTCCTTTTGTTTAACCTGTTTTTGAAGATTTATTCATGTTTTATGTATAAAATTGGTATTTTCTCAGCTGAACATAGTGGCACACACCTGCAGTCCCAGCACTCTGGTAGGCAGAGGCAGGAGAACCACAAGTTTAAGTTCAGCCTAGGAAAATTAATTTAGTGAAATTCTGTCTCAAAAACTAAAATAACAGAAAATGGCTAGGGATAAAGCTTAGTGTAAAGGCCCTGGGTTCTATCACCAGCACAAAACAAAAGCAGATTATTTTAAATTGCCAAGTACTATTGGACTGATGTATATACCATAACCTGTGAATCAAATCCTTCAGTGATGGATCTTCACATTGTTTTCATTTATGGCTACCATAAATAAAAGATTTTATACAGATCTTTTTGTGATTAGATTCATTCATTTCTCTTGAATACCTAGAAAGGAATGATTGTTTCATGGTCTAGGCACATTGTTAATCTCGGAAGGCAGGGCCCGACATTTTCCCCAAATGTCTCCCCTGTTTTATGCTCCTAGTGAAGATACTCAACATTCAGGTGTGCCAGAGTCTGCATATCCTCACCAACACTTGGCATTCCAATTGCTTCAATGCAGGCTAAATACCCCTATCCAAAACATGTGGAAGCCAAGAAAACTCCTGGAATTAATTGACAAATTCAGCAGCGTAGCTGGATACAAAGTCAACACCCAAAAACCAATAGCATTCCTATACACGAACAACAAACAGACTGAGAGAGAAATTCAGGAAACCATACCCTTTACAATAGCAACCAACAAATTGAAATACTTAGGAATCAATCTAACAAAGAATGTGAAAGATTTATTCAGTGAAAACTACAATACTCTGAAAAAGGAGATTGAAGAGGATTTCAATAAATGGAAAAACATACCATACTCATGGTTAGGAAGAACTAACATTGTAAAAATGGCCATACTACCAAAACTGTTGTACAGATTCAATGCAATTCCCATCA
>PVLD010027089.1:0-21249 GCA_004027595.1 Dinomys branickii
TCTGACTAAATTTGCATGTCTGTATATGGGTCCATACATCTACAATTCGAAGATATCAATGGATAAAGCAACAACTACTGTTGAGACCATATCACCTTGTCTATAGATTAGTTGTGATTGTACTATTTTCTATGATAATGGGTGTCTGTTTGTCAATATGTTTTTGTACTTTTATGTTTCTAAAATAAAAAAAAAGAAGACATTGTATATACATGCATATATATGTATATATACTCAAGACAAAATTTTCATCTGTTACTTTTTTGAGAATTCTTTGTAATAGAGAGAAGTCGAGTATTACTGTTGAACATTACAGTACACCATCTTCAATTGCCTGATACAGTATCTCAGGAAATGGTCCAGCAGTTTTGCAGTAGCTCAAATGAGATTCATCTCCAATATCGATTCACTTATCCCATGACAGTGTTCCCATCTTGAAAGTCTTTAGATACTTTGAAATCCTCATTTTTGTTCAGTTGACTGTGAACTTAGCTGCTTGTTCTTTCATGATTGCAATATATGGGCAAGCTTTCACTAAATTTCTTCATGAACATTTAAACCAAACTATGTTTAAGGATCTCTGGGAAAATGAAACTCAAAATTTCAGATACTTTTCATCCTTCTGATTAAATAAAATTAGCTATGAACTACTTCAAACATCAAATTTAAAAAATTATAATTGTCTTTTCTAAACTATAAAGAATGATGTATTCAATTAAAAAAATAGAATCCTAATTCAGCATGGCAGATCACTGCATACTCCGTGGTGTGTGACTACCTTGTGATATGTCTATGATGATGAATCTATCTTTTATGCAATCTGAAGAGCAAGGTTGCCCTTGCCTTGTTGGTTTAACATACATCATCTTGAGCCCTCTGGGGAAAACACTGCTAAAAGTTCTTCTGGCACTCCACAAGTGAAGAACAATGTTCCTAAGACATTGCCACAGAAAAGAGTCAAATCCAAGGTATAAAAGCAGAGACATAATGAAAATATTTCTACAGGACTCTGTAAGTGTAGACTTAGCCATCAGGCACGATTGAAATATAAAGTCAAAGTTTAAGTTTAAAAGATATTGCAGCAAAAGACACACTGTACAGTTAATATGTATTAATTACTTGCAATAACTCCCCTCAAGATACATTCTACATTGTGCTAGATACTTACACTGTCTTTTTTGCCACTTTGTGAAACAGTTCAGGAAGTTCTCTTTGGTGAGTGTCTTTATGCGATGTGACTGATAGCTCCGAATACTGCTGCCAACTGCTCACTACAGAGAGAAGGTTCATAACAGCACCTCAGTATGTCTTTATCTACCTTATTCAACAGGTCTGGTATTGCTCTGCCCCAAAGTCTAAATAACTCTTAAAAGTCATTTTAAATCAGTGAGGATATGAAGCCAGCTATACAGCACAACACAATATACTTGTGAAAGAGAAAGTTCATGAGGCAGGAGAATTATTGAGAGTTTGAGACTGTCCTGAACTATATAGCGAGACACTATCTCAAAAAAGCAAACAAAACAAAAACACAAACCAACAAAAAGAAATAAGACTTTCAAAAATCTGTCAGAAAGAGAAAAGACTAGCAGGATTGATTCCTTTGAATCAAAGTGGGGCACTTTGAGAAGTATTAGTAGAACTATGTCTTCTACAATAATAAATTTTTAAAAATATAAACATTCACATTTGTATCACATCTCATACATAAGTAGTTAATTCAGAGTTACAAATTAGTTTATCAAGATTTTTGTTATATCTTGTAAACAACTATTCAGTTCTGCAGTTTAAGACAGCTATGTGATGTCTCTCAGAAATGTGTGGATTGCTTAGGCTCCTCGGATAGTCCTTTTGCTCCATGTGGTGTTGGCATGAGCCGCTGTCGTATAGAAGCCCATTGGTATGAAGAACCCCAGACGGTTGCCCAGCACAGCTGGTACATGGTCCTAAGTGTTGGGAGTTCAGCTTGGGCTACAGAGCAAAATGTTTCAATTCGGTTCCGCATGACCTTTCTTCGTTTCTTGGGCTCCTCAGAACATGGAGGCAATAAGCAGCAATTTAAATATGCAAAAGTGGAAGTTGCAGTTTCCTAAGTCTTTGCCTTAGAATTTGCACCTTATCATTTCAGCTGTATCCTGTTGGTCAAACAATTATGGATCCATCTCATCTACAAAGGGAAGGAGAATTAACTGCATTATTGTGTATGGTTAGGCAAATCATTTCTAGCCATCAGGAGATATGGTCAATTGAAACTTATTTATTTATCTCACCTAATCAACAGATGCATATTGTTCTCAATAGTTTAGGTATTTCTCTGGATAGCAGAGATATAGACTTGAAGAAATGATTGTGATTTTATAGAAAATATGTATTTGTTCATATTTCCTTAGCTTTTTCCTAGAAACTTACTTTTAAATCTTGGGTCTGTGTCTCAGAAATTTTCCATAAAATGTTAACTAAATAAGAAGCAACTGCCAAATTATATTTAATGGGTTTTTAACATGAACCCACAAAAATTTCAAAATTGCATTGTGTCAGCTAGTGCCACAATATTGTTGCATTACAAATAATCTTTAAAATTCAGTAATTTAAATCAGGTGGAATTTATCTAGCACAAATGCATGTACTCAAGAGTCTGTGGGTCTGCTTGAATCAGCCAGCTGGGATTGGCTGGGCTTTGTGCCAAAGTGAATTTTGTGTCCCGATCGTCCGTGTTTGCCTGTCTTGTTCCCTAGCTGAGTAGGCTACAACAGGCAGGTATTTCGTTCATGGTAGTAATAGAGAAGCACGGGGCCTAGTTCACCGCGTGAGCAAATTCCAATTCTCTGTTTACATATGCATGATAATATTCCTTTCCCCAGACCAATAATGTAGTCACATGTAATAGCAATGGAACAAAAATCATACTCAACCTCTAACACGAAGAAGTACAAAGGGTAAAGGGAAGAATAATGATATTGTAATAACAGAACAACGTAGCCCAAGAGAAAATAATTTATTAAATTTAGATGTCAGTTTTTATATAACTAATATTCTTAAAAGACTTACATAGAGTGAACATTATTCCCTGTCAGATTTTTATATCACATTATTGATATAATGCAAAAATTTGCTCTTTTTATGCTCTCGTAGTTAAATATATAAAATCCTATTTTAT
Source organism: Dinomys branickii (assembly GCA_004027595.1). NCBI lineage: Eukaryota > Metazoa > Chordata > Mammalia > Rodentia > Dinomyidae > Dinomys > Dinomys branickii. The sequence goes on from PVLD010027089.1 coordinate 3,158, forward strand.
TTTAAAAACAAAGTTAAAGTGCAGATAGATGTTTAGTGTCAAGATATAATTTCATTTCAGTTCCTTGATTGTAGATAACAGATAAACATCAAGGTGATGAGAAGATATCCTTATTATCAGTTGTAGATATTTTCTAGACTCTTTAGTTGATTGTTACATATTTATAGTCTTGGATTCCTCGATAAATATTTATGATGAAATAAACTTCGTCTTAACTTTAAAAATAACACTCAAAGGATGTTTTCAGTATTTCAGCTACTAAATTTTACTATTTTTCAACCTCTTTCAATCACTTTGAATCTACATAATCTCGTGAAACTTACATATGATTCATAGGAATTTAAAAATAGGAAGTTAAGAGTTTAGAGACCCTTGAATATCACAGGAAATACTGTACATCAGTAATGCAAATTTTTCTTTAAGTATAATTTTCAATGGAACGTGTATATACAATTCTGAATTCCAACAAATTGATCAGGAAGAGTGCAAATATTTAAATACCAATGATTAAAACATAGTTTAACCCTTATAAATTGTAAAAAATACTATCACAGTTTGCTCTTTATACAATGTAGTAAAAATTGTTTCTTGAACTTTACTTCTATAGATGTATCATGCATTTATAACAATGGTAGTAAATATTATTGTGATTGTATAATATGCAATCAACACTATATAAGAAATGCTAATTATTATTATACGGAAACTAACACATATGTAGCTCATGTACTGAGAAAAGTGTTTGGAAGTTAAACTTCGTTATAAGATTTAATCTGCTTTTTTTTGGTATCAGGCATCTAACTTAGCACCAAGCAGGAACTTGTGCTGCTGAGCTACATTCCCGGCCCCTTAATCTACTTTTTTTAAAGTGGTAACAACTAAGGCCCAGAACATCTCATTGTCCTGCACCAGAACACTCAGATAACTGGTGGTAGAAACAGGTTATCTAGACTCAAAAGTCTGGATAAAATATTTTGGAGAGGGCCAGGGATATGCTCAGCAGCACAGCGCCTGCCTGGCAAGCACAAGGTCCCCAGTTTGATTCCCTGTACGAAAAGAAAGAAAAAGGAAAAATACATATTTTTGAGTATATGTCTACCAATATAAAATATTTTCAATAAGCGCATTACATATATACACATCTCCAGTTTAACAGCAAAATGTGATGTTAACTGTTTTTTCTTAACTGTTTTTTCTTTTTGGGGATTTTTCTGTAAAATGCCTAAGTTCCATAAGTTCCATAAAGTTTTCATGAGCTTAATATATAAAATTCCTCAATGGTTATTTCATTTGTATGTTATTTGTGAGAATGTATATAACTTTAATTAAGTCTTCTGTCACTGATGAATATTTACACTGGTTCTATTTTATGCTATTACAAATAATAATGTAATGCATAAATCTTTCTAACATTTGTCACATCTAAAACTGAATCTATAAAATGTTGGACAAAGAGTATATGTTAGTATAATCTTGACTGCTGCTGTATAATGACGTACAAATGAAATATACGGAAACAGTAAAATGGTGTTTCCCCAGACTACTGACCAAGCACAACAGATGGCATAATCAGGAGGAAGCTTGTTAATCGCATAATAAAAGTTCCATTGCTTAGTGTAGCTTTTCTTCAGTGAACTATGGATCTGATGAACTGTTGTTCCTCTTTATATTCCTTGATATGTTAATAGTACGACTAACTTATGTAAGCATATAAAATTGTGCAAGATTACAGCCTTACTGGAATAACTGGTGGAATTTTGGCTTTAGGCAAGATGCAGTCTTGTGTGAGTTTTGAAATCTCAGCCATAAGATTATTCTTTGGTATGAAGAAATTGGAATAAATGACTTCTAATTAAATTCTCAGTTCTAAAATGCTATGATCTTTATCTGTTTTAAGCATTCATCTAGAAATTTTGATGACAGGTTAATTTATATTTCAATAACAGAATTAGACCTGAGAATAAAATTATTTTATGGGTAGTTTTCCTAAACATCAACTGAAGTCTCACTTTTATTTTTGTAAACAAAATCTGAAATAATCATTTGAAATTCTACTTATTGAAATGAGACATATGTTCTTCACCTACAAGAGTAAATTGAGTGAAATATTGTATAAATAACAATGGCGAATCACTGAATTAAAATGTAATTGAGTAAATTTTAACCACAAAAACCTATAAACAAATATCAACACAAAGCCTTCTGTCTCAGTTTTGAATCATTCAAAAGATTCAAAGTAGCATGTTCTACCACATCAATTTGCTCTGTTCGTACGAAAGTAACCTTCGTGAACTTTGGCCAATCTATAGTTCCAAACCATCTGTTTCCAAAGAAAAATGATGCTTTCTTCAATGAAAGACATAAAAACACCGAGTATATGCCTAATTGCCCAGCTGGCTGGGTTTAGAATAAAACACTGCAAAGCTGATTGGTGAATTGATTTTGCTATTTGCTGTGGTTTTGTGCAAGCATCTAATCAATTGGATAGTTTGTGCTGACCCATTTTGGGGTTATTGTGTTCTCTGTAATATTTATCTTCAATACAATTTTAGCCTTATGTATTTTTATACATTTGTAAATTGAAAGCACTCTCTTTATGCTGATTCTAGAGCTTTTATGCACCCGATACATATAATGTAGATACATATAATTTAAAAAATTAAGCCAGTGTTCAGTCTGAAAAAATTCTATAACAAATATATCCCATGGAGAATTTTTAATTTAATTAAACTAAGGGACAAAACTTTTCAGGTATACAAATTTGAACACTAAGTCAGTGACAAATTGGAGACTTTTTCTGTATATTTACACATTAATTTATAGATTCTACAATTTAGAAGTGACCTTAAATGTCCTTTATTCCCTAATGCTTGAATTCCCTCTACAATATCTCCACCATGTGGTTATTTGGCCTAAGTCACCAGCAGTGACAGGAAACTATATATATATATCAAGAGGAATTTAATTTCTTCTCTTCAGTCAATGCTACTGCATAGTCTCTCTTTAGGATAAGCTCAAAATGTACGTCTAAAATTTCTAACAACTGGTTTTAATTATATCTAATAGTGCCTGATACATTGAGCCTAAATCACTTAATGATGCTTTCCTTACATAAGACATCTTTAAGAGAGCTATTTGTACCTTCCAAATCCTGTACATTTCCTACTGATATCTTATGAGACTTTTCTAGTGCACTCATAGTCATATTGTAATGGTTTAGCACTGCATCTTATACGGTTTGCAATGTCTGATTACCACTGTAAAGGCAAATTATTACTTCATGTGCAAATATTCTTGACATGGTACTTCAATTAATGGAGGCATTCTCACAGGATATTAAGGATCCTCCTGAACTGCTGTCTATAACTCTAAGCTTCTAACAAACATCCCTTTTCTGTAATTATACAGTTTGCTTTTTGTTTTAACTGCTAGAATGCAGTTAAATTCATTCATATTATCAACATGCCTTCAACAATTAGCTTCTTATTCAAATTAAATCTAAATGAATGTGACTTCAAACCTTTAATATTTTGTATATTTAACTATACTCAGTAACAGCTCCTTGTAATGAAAATAAATAATAGTTATGGCTTAAACAAAAATACAATTTTATTCTTCATTCATGTGGAAATCTTTGGGAGGTGTATACTTCGAGTGTGTCACAGAAATTTTGCAATACAAACAGCACCATGATTAAGTATTGTAACGTTTTACTATTTACCATTTATTTAAATTTGCAAAGTCTATCCTTATATATGAGGAAAAGAAACACAAGAGAATGTATTTATTATTGTGCCTGATGGTAGGGCAACTAAAAAATTGAGATTTCTATTGCTAACTAGAAAGAAGATAACACATATTGTGTTGGTTTGGGGCTTATTTTTTGCAAGGGGAAATAGTACAATATAGGACACATAGTTTATACGATGATTTATAATCGTCACCCAAAGAGTGATATACAACAGAGTGCAGAAAATCTGTCCACACACTAGACCAAAGAAACTAGCTGAGGGCCTGGATCCCCCGAAAATGTCCTGCATGAGTCCAGTTGAAGACCTAGGGTTCATAACAATGTCTCCCAGCAGTTCAACTGGAGGCCCAGAGCCTGCAACAATATCTCATGCAGGCCTATTTCATGGACCTGTGCAAAGACCCAAAGATCTGTGGTGGAATCTAGGAAGTCTGTGCCAGCAGGATGAAGGATCTGTGCTAGCAGGCTGAGGGTTCTGCACTGGAGACAGGAAGCGATGATCAGAAGAACCAGAGCTCCCCTGAAAGCTACCACAGCCACCCTCAGCAACAGTGAGGTCCTGAGCTCCTCCGATGATCAAAAGATGGCTGAGTTTCCATCAAGGAAGCCAACACAGCAAGCTTCTCTAGGAGACTGAGCTGTGCACCTTCTTTACCTCTGGAGCCAGGAAGTGATGTTCAAAGTGAGGACCAGAGCTCAGTCAAAGTCAACCAAAACCATTCTCAGTGCCAACAAGGTCCTGAGCTCCTCGGATGAAAACAGCCAAGTCCATCAGGAAAGCCAGCAAGACGAGCTCCTCCAAAACAACCAACAGCTCCTTACAGCTTGTACCAGCTTGCAACAGCCTTTCTCAGCTCCCAACAGCCTCTTTTGTTCTAAAAAAGCTTTTTTCTTCTCCAGTTCTGCCTCTTATGCTGCTGGCAACAGTCCCCAGGCGGGCTTCCCACACCCAGCACCACCCTCACTCAATTCAGCTGGGGGTCACAGGTTGACCACCAGTTATCAATCCACTATGCATATTAAGGAGAAGAAAAGAGAATACATGGCCCAAGAATACATGGAATAGAAGTAAGAAATTGTTAACCATAGGGAATTCATAAAATTGTGTCTAATTCTAAAAGGTCAGAAATCACAAAACTCTATATTTCATATTTACAAAAATTAATGTGGCAATACATGGTAATGAAAACTCATACTCCTAGTGGAAATGTAAATTTAACAATTCTGAAAGCCACTTTTAAACTCATTATGCAATCATATCACTCATTTGTAACTTCTCACTAAACTATTACATTTTTAGTAGACTCTCTTGACTATGTTTAACAGTTGACAAATATAGTCATAACAGTAGTGCCAGTAGATGGGCCCTAATGTTTGTAATAACTTATCTGGAAAAAATATTCTAAGGATAGTAGAAAATATTCAATATTTTACATAGTGGTCACACCCACAAGAGTAAACCTTAAACACATGATATTATATGCTATTGCAAAAGTCATAGAAAAATTAAAAGATTATAAGGTTATTTGCATAAACAAAACTGTAAACAATTTCTTAATAATACAAACATGAGTGCTTTGCTTTTACATTTTAATTAAGATAATGATGACCAAATTAGTAAAAGGGGTTCCCTTGGAGGGTCAGAGGGAGATAAAGACCTTTGGTAGAAAATGGGTAACACAGCCTATCTGCAAAAGTTCAGATCTCAGGTTAAGAGCTGAGCCCATTGTTAAACGTATATGTTGAGACTGCATATAGGCTTTTGCGTAGAACATAATTCATTTAAAGTACATCAAAAAATCAGGCAAAAATTATGCTTGCCTTGGGTAATAGAAATTAATGTGAAATAACATGATAAAGAAATATTTAAAATAAAAAAGGAGAAACAGGAAGGAAAATGCACCCGATGTAAGTACGGCATAATTGGGAGAGTGCGTAATATTTTTTTGAATTTAAATTTTAAAATTTTTTAAATTTTTAAATTTAAACATGAATAATTGAAAAATATAATAAAAATGAAAATTTTATTTAAAATCTTTCAGTAATTCACTATAATAACATCATTTCAAAGCCAAGTTCTTTAAGAAATTTGAAGAATACATCAATCCAAATATGGATACAGTTGTAAAGCTACCTGATTTGATTAGTGAAATGTACAATTAGTGAAATGTTACAATAAAATATAGTAATGAAAAAAGGGTATGCTAAGCCATAAAGATCATTCAAATGTATAAAATACTAAATCATTTTAATGAACAACAGGGACTAAAATAAAATTTTGTAATGTTATTACCATTGTTCTTCAAATGAATATGATAAAGCTATTTGCATAATGAAATGAAAATATATAGAAGTTCTTTATGTATATAATAGTTATAAATGCACTGCATCATTTTAACCCCAAGGTGGAAAAAAACTGAACCTCTTCTAGCCCTGGTGACTGCGTATAGCGTTCTGAGGAATCCTGAAATACAGTAATGTGAAATTGTAAGATCTATGTGAATTTTTAAATATGATGTTACTTTTCTGATAGTGTCAAAATAACCCCAGATAAATAACTTAAAGGAGAAAAGATTCATTTTGGCTCTTGGTTTTAGATGTTTTATCCATAATTAGTGGACTCCTGTACTTTAGGTCCAGTGAGTAAGAGCATCAGGGCAGGATCATAGAGCAGAATAAAGATGGTCCGCTGTGACCAGAGAGCAGAGAGGGGAAGAGGGGGGGATGGAAGGAGAGGGAGAGGGAGAAAGGAAAGAAGGGAGGAAGGAAGGAAGGAAGGAAGGAAGGAAGGAAGGAAGGAAGGGAGGGAGGGAGGGAGGGAGGGAGGAAATCTATCCAAAAGTAGCAGGTAGTACCCATGATATAGTCTGAATGTTGGGCTGCCCTGAAATATCTTTAACAGATTAATTAGTCAACCGCTCTTAACCTCCAGCTGTCTCAGAGCGTGAGCAAATGTAAATGATTCTTTTGTGTGTGTGCCATAGTGCAGTCCACATGGCTTCTAGTTATTTTTGCAAGAAATTCTTGTTCCCAAGTGAAACCTCCTGAGTCTGGGCTTTCCTGGTCACATTACTATCAGCATTCTGGTCTTCTGAGTTCTCACCATAATAGCTATCCGTGTCTGCTTACAGTTTTCTAGGGCTTCTTTATGGCTTCTTTGGCCAGCATCTCCAAACGCTTTCTCCTTCATCTTGAGAACCAGTTCTGGAAGTTTACCACAAGGACAGCTGTATCACAGTAACAGCCCCACTGGTCTTGCTAGCAATCTTCTACATTATTCAGCTTCCCTATTCCTAAGACACAATCCTTGACACCCAGAATTTAAAGAAGGAGAAGTTCATTTAGCTTATAGTTTCAAAGAATTTAGTCCAGGAACCCCTGTCTCCAAGACAGAAACATCGCTGGGAAAAGGAATGTTGGAGCATAGTTATTTCAATTTGAGGAAGCTGGAACAGCTCCAGATAGGCAAGGGACCACAAGCCATATATATAACCTATCCGTGAGTCACCGAAACACACCGCAAATTGGGCTTTATTACCCTGCTAAGCATTCTTTTATCCCACTGAGTTGACACACTTAGATTTACCAGCACAGAGACCCTTCTAAACCCTTTCCTATGGCCTTATTTTTAGCCTAATATAGACACTATCATTGGAAAGCAATAAAATTTGTCACATGCATGTTTTTCTGTAAATCAGCTAAAAACGTGCCTACTATTTTGAATTTTTCTAACTACTTTCTTTTGTAAGACACACTTCCCAATGCATTCTAGAAAACGATCTGACAGTATTTGAGTTGTACAGGCTTAGGCAACTCTTTATCACTAACTAATGGAGCATTTGCTCTCAAAAGACAGGCGCGGAAACCGCGGAGGAGGCCTCCACATCTGTCTCCTCCAGGTGGCACTTGTGGTCCCTCCCCACTGCTTCCTTCATTAACACTAATCTAGTCTTTTAAGAATTGGCAACTGTTTTTGCAATATTTGAGCATTTTTGCCCCTTAGAGAAATAGATCTGAGAGTTTGTAGGACTGATTAAGTTTTTAAAAAATAGTTATGGCGTAAGCCTCGTGGCCTCAAACATATTGTGCTCTGCTGCTCAGCCTGAGAGCGCAGCTTGCTGGCATGATCCTCAGTGCTGTAAACAAATTTCCATTCCAAGAAATCTTGTTCCATGAGGAATTTGGATAAGTAGCTTGCAAAACAAAATGTGTGTGTTCTTTTTTAAAACCAAAAATTATGAATTTTACCTTATAATGAAAACCATTCCTTTTCTCCTGAAATCTTGTGACTGGCATAGCTACTATGATTTTGTGCAGTTTGATGCAAGAGGCTGTAAGAACAGCATATATTTCACATTAAGAAATAAGTCTTTTAAAACTAAGAATTAAGGGAAAGTTATTTTAATATGCTCTTTCTGAAAAATGGGAAAAACAGAACTTTAAAATTTTCATTCATTCATTGGCTCAGTGTAATTCCTCAGCTGCTTCTATGTGCAAGACACTCTGCTGGTTGCTGTGGGGATCAAGTGCTTCCAGAAAATTAGCTCATATTATGACTGCTTATGTAGATGGAATGCTTCTAGGCTGAAGTGGGCAAACATAAGGAGTTAAAAAACAAACGCTGACCAGAAGGCATTTGTGCTTCTGAGATAGTTGCCGTGAAGGGAAATGACTTTGGGTATGTGGTTCCCACTATGCCTCCCCTGCAGAATTGACACCACAGGCAATCTGCTCCTCTGGAGAAGGGGCTGGGCCTAGGGACTTGTGCCTACTCAAAAGAACAGAGCACATGTGATGAGCTGCCACATCCAAGAAATGACTCTAAAAGCCATATTCATATTTTTTGAATTCCCTATTTGGTGCTTCACCCTTACTTGTATTTTTTAAAAATGGCAATATTGTGAGGTGTCCATGTGCTGAGAACTGAAATAAGCTTCTTGCCATCAGCAGCTTCTGAGGACCTCAGTCCTCTAGGAACTGGGTACTAATGATCACATGAATGTAGTGGGAAATGAATTTTTTCACACTTAAAATTTGAGAAAACTGGAGCCCTTATGCATACTCTGAACATAGTTTTGTAGGACTGAATCAGAAATCAGTTTTACCCTAAATTCTGAGCCGTAGAAGCCATGATGCAACATTTGATCTTAAATTGCTATGTTTTCTGGTGCTTTGTTATGCAGCAATGTTATTTATGCTACATAAATGGGTATCTGCTAGATAATGGGTCTCCTATAGGATAAATATAGATAAAGTCCTGGGAGTATTGATATTTTACGTATATATACTTTTTGAGGTAGGGTCTCAAAGTAGTTCCGGCTGACCTTGAACTCATTTATTTGTAGACTGGCCTAGAACTTGCAGCTATCCTCCTGCCTCAGACCCCCAAGGACTGGGGTGCAAGCACATGCCACCACAACCAGCTGATATTATATTTGATAATAAAACATGCAACAATAATTTTATGTATACACACACACACACACACACACACACACACACACTCATTTAATGTACAGAGTGCTAAATTTAGTCAAAGAGATGTGCAGTGCACCCAGGAGCATGCCAAGTAAGGTATTTGGTGTAGGTTTGAGATTTCTCTAAAAAGTTATATTTAATATTTTTAAAAAGTAGGTAGGAGAGTGAGAATGGTGTTTGAGGACAGGAAAAGAAAACTCTCTCGGAGGTTGAAATAGAGATTTTGTGCTGAACTATATTCCCAGTCCTTTTTCATTTTCTATTTTAAATTTTTTTTTTTTTTTTTTTTTTTTTTTTTGCGGTACTGGGGATCGAACTCAGGACCCTGCACTTGCTAGGCAAGCGCTTATTCCACTGAGCTATATCCCCAGCCCTCATTTTCTATTTTGAAACAAGTCTCGCTAACTTGGCCGCGGGGGACCTCAAACTGTGGTGCTCCTGTCTCAGTCCCTGAGAGTCCTGGTGTAGGCTGCACCACCTTACCCACCCACACAATTCTTCATAAAAAGCTAGGAAGAACTGTGCCAAGCCTCCTGATTGAGGCGGTGAATATACCTAACCTCTTTCAAACTGCACAGTTCATATGCAACGAAAAATATGTGGTACCCCACCAATTTGCATCATGTTTACATTTTTCTTCACTATTTGAAGAGTTTTTTAAATATTAAAAGGCTCTGTGGCATAAAATAAGTGAAAGAAAGAATTTGGACACGCTGAAGTTATTGCATAACATGGTTGAGATTTTCTTGTAAGAGTGATAGGATTGGGCTGGGGATATAGCTCAGTGGAATAAGCGCTTGCCTAGCAAGCGCAGGGTCCTGAGTTCGATCCCCAGTACCGCAAAACAAACAAACAAACAAAAAAGAGTGATAGGATTTTTAAGAATTGTGTGCAAAAGTACTGCTTGATCATTCTTGATAGCTTAGAGGAATTTCTCATTATCATGAGGAACAGAAATCAACTCTTAGGGGCCCAGGTAGGAATCAGGGAGATTTTCATTCCACCCAGTACCTACGATGTTAACAGGGAGGAGAGAGACAATAAGGTTTTCTGCAGAATATAATCAATTTTTTCATGACATGAGTGTAAAATATTTAGCTTTTATATAAACACAAAATATTAATGAAAATGAAGGAATTTCATTCAGTCATCATAAGTACCAAAAAGTTACTATATATAAAATATCATGTATATAATGAGAAAGTTAAGAAATTGATTCTATGTTGCTCCAGATTTGCTAATATATTATTGTTCTATTCCTCTAGGAAAAAAATACTCAATAAATCATTTCAAAGGTCTTGATTTCTGTCTAAAAATCTAATGAACATACTTGTACCATGATCATTTTCAACTGTTTTAGTTTCTGGAATAACTATAAATACAGGCACAACTTGACATATTTTCTTCAAATCTAAAAGAAACAAGTAAAGATATGTTTTTTTAAAATGTAGAGTTATTTCTCTTGTCATTTTCAGTATTTTCTCTTGGATAAAGTTCAGGCAGTAAGTGCTGTCGGTTAGTATAATGTTAGAAATATTAAAAACTACAATATCAGTGAAGAATTGGACAATTGACTTGTATATTAATTCTATAGATAGAAATATGTAATACAGCTTAATCACTTTAAGGAAAACTTTCTTCCCAACCTAATTTTTCACCAAAAGTATGTTATACGATGGAGCATTCCATATTAACAAGTTATACAAAATGTTACAGTCAGATGAAATGACTTATTGACTATATCTGTGATGTAGAGAGTATGTAGAAAGACTTAAAACATCCCACTGGACAATTGTAAGAATTACGAGGGAAATAAAAATCTCTACTTTATCCTAATATAGTACTTTGTTTTACATTATATATTCTATCTCAAACAAATATAGAACAATTAAAAATTTTCTCTAGTTGCATGTTATGTTGCAACAATCAACACCTGAAGATGAATATATTATAAAATTTGGACTAGGCACTGTGCCTATTTTAAAGAATATTAAAAGATGACATGCACATATTTCTTTCCAAGGAATGATGAAATTAACTTTCCTCAAACACTTGCATTTTGCTATAGTAAATCTTGTGAAATAAGCACATTTATCTTTATCTTCTTATTACTCTAAGCAGTAACATTACAAAATTGAACATAATTTTGTATTTGATACCATCTTTGACTCCAAATTCTATGACTCTCTTAATAAAAGTGAACCACATTTTGCCAAATGCTGGTGATTTCCTGGGAGTCTAGTTCACTGCCTTCATCTACTGATTATTGTGCGCAATTGTTAAGGTTTCACTGATTAGCATCTGTCACCTTGACAACCATTTTAACCTTATTCAGATAAAGGGCAAATACTGTCTCATCATCCTTGGGTTATTGCACTTAGTTAATACTCAGTGATTATTGACTATCTACTTGGAATTCAAATTTCAATAAAAGGCCACTTATACCATATTAGAAAACCCACGCATTAGTTTTATGAAGGTCATGCTTATATCGGGAGCTGTCCAGCTACCCTCCTAAGCTCCAAACATCTACGCAGATTTAGCACTAAACAGATCCTAGAATTATAGAACAGAAAAACAATGAACCTTGATGTGGGAAAAATTAAGTATAATTACTATTATATCAAACAATATTGATGATGAAGATTATTTATAATTATATTTGGAGAATTACTCTAATCATCATAGCTAAGGACACATAGAAATTTATAATAAATATTGATGAATTACAGACCAAAAACAGAATTCTAAAACAAGAACAATACATAATGAATAATTATCCTCCATCCTTCAGCACTTAAGGGGTTGTCTTAAGACAAAACAAAAGCTTGCAATATAAATATTTTAAATACATTTTTATAAATGTGTGATAATAAACATATTTGACCTAGTACCTTACAAATATTTATGCAATGTTTTTTGTATGAAAATATAGTTCTGCAATTCAACCACAAGCTTTGGAACGTCGGGCAAATCATATTCTATTGCCTGAAGCTTGGAAGATCTATGCTCTGTTCTTAAAGAGAAAGGAGTGCTATAAAAACACCTGCCTTTGTCGTTTATTGACTGGCTTACTATTGAGAATTGCTTTATAGTAGATTTCTTATGTGAGTAGCAAGTAATAAAGGAAAGAGAACATAATCACTCTTTCCTAGAGTGAAGTTACCACTGAATCACAGTTATGTATTTTTGGCTAATTAGAGTCTATTTATTATTATTTGCACTAATTAGCTAGGGATATTCTTCTTTTATTTTAAAAGCAAATGAGAATTAGAAAACTTAAAAAAAGTCCCAGATACTTAGAGGTGACATGAGAATTACTCAGGTCTCTCTAATGGAAAATACTGGAAAAACTGGTGAAATATTGATTTTAAATAGCATGTCTCTAACAAATTTCATTTCTAAAGAAAACGAAAGTGTATTTTTAACTTGGTCTGTAAACTCTGAATGGGGTAAAGACTTTAAGTGTTCGCCAATCAGTTTCATGAGCACACTTTAAACGGTAGAGGGTAACAAATATTTTAATTGACCTTTATGGAAAATATTAATTAGAATTTCTTGAACTGGACACATCAGAAATTGAAATAAACTATATAATCTTTACACTTCTTTTGTGTAAAGTTTGTAAATTTGTAGTCAACATATCACTAATTAAAATTATTATCAGGAAATATGAAGTTGAGGCTAGTCATAGTTAAATAAGATATGTGTGTTTATGGTATCAAAATGTAATGTCACAAGTCAAAAGAGGAAATGAAGATGGCTTTTTAGGAATTAATTTACTACTTGGGGGAAAATATATTGGATTCTTACTTTATATTTTGCAAAGGCAAGTGACAAAAATTTTCAAAGACTTCACTATGAAATATCAAGCTGTAAAATGATACAAAAAAATGACTGGTGATAGAAGACACTTCTTAAACTTGACACAAGCAGAACAGCACATAATGTGAAAGTATGTGTGATACACTGAGATAAAATGTACTTTGAATCAGCATAGAGGACAGACTGGCAGGTGTCATGTACAGCACTGAGGAGCCACACGTAATTAATTTCTTTTGGCTCTGTCTTCAAAATGTGCCAGGAATCCCACTTCCTCTCATCAAGTTCACGACTGCACACTTCTATCCTGGCCCTTTAACTGGTCTCCAGTTTCCACATCTGCCATCTACTCACTCTATTTAACATGGCACCCATAATTATTTTTATTTTAGAATTATAAGTCAGAAAGTTTAACTCCTCTGCTTGACAATTGCGGCTCACATAGTAGCTCGCTGAGTGAAAACCATATTTCTTCTTGGATTGCACCTCCTCCTACTGTTCTTTCTCTGATCTTCTTGCTCTTCCTCAAACACCCATACCACGTGCTACCCTAAACCTTCAGCTAACCTCCTCCTGCAATGTCTCCACCAGGTATTTTCATGGATTATGCTCATGACCTCTTCAAGTCTTTGTTTAAATGATATTGGCCAATTCCACATATTCCTATAAACTATTGTGTCCCTTTAAAGCATTGATTTCCCAATTTCCCAATCCTATGCTGCTTCTTCCTAGCACCTGTCTAGTTGTCACCATCTAACATAGGCATTAGCACTCTCATTTATTACTCCCACATTCATTGTTCCCTACTCTTGACCACCCTCCATCTGTCCCCCCATCACCTCGAATGCAGGATTCAGTCTAAGGCTCTGTATTTCTCTTATTCATGAGTGATGTCTAAGTACTTAAAACAGTGCTTACTACATAGGAAATGATCAGTAAAACTTTAATGAATGGTATGATAGTTCTTTATATTATTACTTTTTATTCATCATTACTTTTTTCTTATGCTCTATTTGTAGCATAAATATACAGACCTTTAACTGTGTAAAGCTACACAATGTATGAATTAGGAAATTGAAAATCTTTAACAACCTTCATGTCCAGTCCTTTTAGGCATAAGCTCTGCCATACATTTTCCTATTAACCAAAGAAATGGTTGATTTATACAAACACACAAACCTTAAAGCACTAAGATATTCAAATACCTGTCCCCTAACAGACAGTTGACAATTCAGTATGTAGGGCAGGCAGAATGCTCGGGAGACGGGACACAGTAGAGCCCCATGTTGAAGGCCTGGTGGTAGACACGTCCTTGGGGGCAGTGTGCAATCTGGTGCTCCTCAGACAGGGGGAGCTCTCCAAATCTAGAGGATTGAAGGGAAATTGTTTCTCTATCTCTGGATAGTTGTCATTAGAGGCAGGAATGGAACTTTTGCTTTAACAGTCTTCTATCTTTCTGGCAAAGACATTTGATTGTTTTCTTTGAAGTGTCCACTATTGCTTGCTGACTTGTCTGTAGCTCTGTTGACAGTTCCCAAGGCTTTTCTGGCAGCTTTAATTAAGACTGGTGGAGCAACAAAATTTTGCCAACACCTGGTGTTGAAACTTGAGATTTCCCACCCAAGACTTAGATTGTAGGCCCTAACCACACTTTGGCCTATCTTTAGGTACCACATTGGCACCTGCTTCTCCATATTCCTTATCAACAAAGATCAGAGCAGCCATCTCAGGTGACTGTTGCACACCACGGCCACACTCATCCAAGACTTCACCCACCCTGCCCCATTCTTAAATGCTCTCAAAATATACCCAGAATTACATCCACCACTATAAGATGTGGCGTTAAACCTACTCCAGAAATTTTTCAGCCACTAGTTTGTTATACAAAAGTTCTGAAAAGCAACAACACAAGGAGATAAAATCTGGTAGAAAAATAACATAAATATGAATGTGTTGGTTAAACAAGCTTTACTAGATTAAAACAAGCTAAAGCTACCATATAATAAAACTTCCTATGTAAGAGACTGGCAAAATTAAAGTTGGGTAATGCCATAATTTGATGATGTGGAGAGGCAGTAATCTTCCTCATGCACTATTCACAGATATAAATTAGTTGCAGCCATCTTGGTACACAGTCAGGCAGTACTTGGTTAATTATGTTTATCACCTCTGGCTCAGTGATCCCTTGGATAGGATATTCATCCAAGAGCAAGTGTATGTGAATATATTTATAACATAGTTTTGATCCAGAAGGGATTGGAAGTGACCTAGTTATACATGACAAAGGAAGTAGATAAATAAAATACACAGTTATGCAATATGGAATCCTATGAATTAGTTAGATATGAATTAGATAGATGCATATAAAGCGAAGTAGAGAGAGTATAAAAACGTGTGCTGAAAATGTGAAGCACATAACCAAAATACTATTTTAATGCATGCAAATTAACAACAGAGCACTGAGGGTTTTACAAAGATAAATAGTAAGGAGGGATGCAGATCAACCATATAAGTAGTGGTTATTTATTATGGAGACAGGAATGGTCGTAGTGATCAAAACCAACTGCAATGGCATTTCCAATAAAACAATGCAAATACCTACTAATAAAACATAAAAATTGAAGAAAATTGCAGTAACAGGGTCCTGGGTTCCCTTCCTGAGGTATTTGTAGCTTCTGGTCTTTCTACTAGCCCCAGTTTTTTTGAGCTTTTGAAGACCTTCCAGTGCTTTGGCATCAAGCCACAGTATGACATTACTCGTACAAAATATGTAAAATGGTTCTTGAATGTCTGTTAACTACCGTGATGCTTTGAAGTCTTTAGCGTGCATGGCAGAAGACTACGTACAACTCAGTCTTCAGAATATGAGCTGAGAGAAAAGAAACAAAAATAGAAAACATAGATGTACCAGCTTAAGCCCCTAAACAACAACAAAAAATATCTAAGCTTCTTGTAATTAGAGTACATTTGAGTATTGTTTCACTTAAATTTTGGTTTTCCCAATAATTTATTAGAAGTTCATAACACATGTGAACACATCCATTGACCCACCATCATCTGTTTACCGTGTATCTATCCATATACTTACAGTGTCAGGAGTGTGATCCTTGGCGATTTTGCCAATAACAGAAAAGGACAGGTTGCCCCAGGAATGGAGCATCGTTTTGAGTGAGAATTCCCTTACCTGACAGAAATTCACGGGAGGGGTCCGTTGCCCCCTCCCTGCCCTCTCGCGTTCTCTCTGTCTCTCCTTTCCCTCCCTCCCCCCTCTTCCCTCCCTGCCTCCGTCTCTCTCTCTCCCCTTCTTCCTTTGTCCTCCTCCTCCACCCCGTCTCTCCCTCCTGGCTCCCTCCCTCCTTCCAATCCTGTTTCCCTTACAGTTTTTTCTGCTTCTTAACCGTATTTTCAGGAAAAAATAAAGAAATAAGGATTGTTTCGCTCTTACTGGTGTCACTAAAGTAGCTCCTTTCTCACTTACAATGTAGGGACACTTTCTTTTGTCCATCCTTTTTTCAGCATAGTTTTATTATAAAACTACTGCGCATTTATCAGCTAAACCTAAACCGCAATTTTACTATGAATTTGGATGACAGTGTTACTCGGCTAAATATGTCCCATTTCTATATCTACATATTTATCTTGATATCAAGATAAAATAAATGACACCTGATTACCGACTAATGACAGAATTGCAAGAGCTGCAAGATGAAATTAAATATCAGGTACAAAGGGTCCATGTTTTCTCCCCACATTTAGTACTTCTTGCAAACAAAGAAAAGAGAATTATCTTTCAGAAAGCAATTTGTCAGCAAGATAGCCAAAACATTTCCATCTTTTTCCTATAAACATGAGTTATGACCTTATTTGGTGAAATTCTTATTAGAAAACCTTATGAACCTCTTCTTATTAGAGAATCATAAAATGAACGTTCAAACTTCAGTTGCACTAATATTGACAGCCTACTCCATGTATCACAGTAGGGGAGTACACAGTAGTGTCTCTTGACTTTGTGAGATTTTTATGTATTTAATTAATATTTTGGAGTGAGATACTCCTCTGCTCAGTCTTGGCAGGGTGACAATGTATAAAGTATATAACTAAATGAAAAAATTTTCTCCTTCTATAACAGGTATAAGCATGACGTCAACATTACGGAAAAATTAGATTTATCAAGGCATATTTTTTCATTTTATAATCCAAAAATTTTCATTTCAATGCCTTAACAGTTATTTATATAAATTTCGTAGATAATCATAGGACAAATAAGCAGACATAATTTTAGAGTTAGGGAATCAAATTTTTGCATATAATTAAGACTTCAAACACTTGAACCCTAGATTGAGAAAACTGGTCTCTGATGAGGAAATAGTTTGCAGATGTGAGGTTTATCATCCTAGAACCGTGAAGGACCAGAGTGTTCCTTAATAATTCTCAGCTGCAAATACAAAACATGATTCTATGAAGGTAACTGTACCTACAGCAAATTTTCCTACTTTTTAGATTCGAGAAAAGTTCTACAGGTTTGTACTCATAGATATGGGAACTTATAAGTCCGTTCAAGGCTGAAATTCTCCTGGAGCAGTAGAAATCACTAAAATATCATTGAAAATAAGCTCAAGTATATGTTCTCCTAGACTGAGCTTGGAAGCCTAGATTTTTGGGGTTGCTTTGGTGTTCCTCAAGGGAGATAACTGGCTTATTCAAGAGTGAAATTTATGGAGTCAACACAGATTAGGACACCCAATTGAGTGAATAGCTTCCTTCCTTCCTTCCTCCCTTCCTTCCTTCCTTCCTTCCTTCCTTCCTTCCTTCCTTTTCAGTAATAATATATGACATAGGTTTCAACAAGCCAAACCAAGAGCCCAAAGAAGGGAGGAGATTATAAAACTCAGGGCAGAAATTAATGCAATAGAGATGAAGAAAACTCTACAAAAAATTAGTGAATCAAAGAGTTGGTTCTTCGAAAGAGTAAATAAAATTGATAAACCCCTAGCCAACCTTATCAAAAAAAGAAGGGAAAGATCTCAAATTCATGCAATAA
>PVLD010027090.1:0-21250 GCA_004027595.1 Dinomys branickii
CTTCCTGGTTCCCCTGTATCTTCATCTTCAAAACTTGTTCTGGGTGGGGTTGAGTTTTGAGACTGCGTTTTGCTCCTCTGTTTTCCCATTTTTGGGTATCAGATTCAAAATGTGGAGCTATAAATTCCACAGGCAGTTCAGCAGGCGGAGGTCTGCTGCAAAGGCTGCTCCAATGATTCCTTCTCTTTGGGAGAATGTCACTTAAGCTTTCTGCTGAGATTTGTTCTTCTGTCTTCCCTTTTTTGGGTATCTGATTCAGAATATTTAGCAGTAGATTCCCCAGGCAGTTCAGCAGGCAAATGTCTGCTGCAGAGGCTGCTCCAATGACTTTTCTTTGGGGGAATGTCCCTTAATCTTTCTGCTGAGAGTTCCGCTTAAAAGGCTGTACAGATGTTGGTTAGCTATTCCCTAGCTAGAGACCTGGGTGAGGTGTGTAAGACCGCTCCCCCACCCTCCCAGGGTTCCCTGCAGGTATAGGGATGGATCTCCTCCCCCACTCGGTGATCTGGTCGGGAGCGCAGATAGCTCACCCGTTTTCAGAGTCCCTGCAGGCAGGAAGGTTCCAAGGTGCCAGGTTTTTGTGCTATGCTCGTGATCCGCCGCTCGCAGCCACTTGTTTCCTCGCGCTCTCCGTGTCTGGGGGTGGGAGCGGGATGCTCCGCTCCTATGCTGCTCACGCTGCCCTGGCCACGGACCGCCGGCTGCCGAGGGTCTAGGCTGCGCAACCTGCCCGATGTGCGCGAAATGTGGGACTGCCGGGCGTTGCCGCTGCTAATAAGCCGATCTCTGTCGGGAGTCGCTGGAAAGCTGCGCCGGCTCGGGAGGCGGAAGGGACCGAGCTGGCTTTGCCTCCAGGGCGCTCGGACCCAGCCAAGCCCCCTACTCGCGCGGAGCGTCTCCGGCTCCCAGCATCTGGGGCTTTCCCGCGTCTCGCCACGGCAGTTTGGGCCGCCCTACCGCATCTCCCCCGGCAGCTCAGAGAAACACGTTCAGTTTGATCTTCCCAGCCGAGGTCCCGGCATTCACGCTCGCCAAGTCTTTCTCGAGCTGGTGGTGTTTATCGAGGAGGATTGCTTCCTTGCTGCTCACCTGGTCGCCATCTTTTGCCTATTTGTTTGCGCTTCTGCCAGTTCCTCCGTCAGGCACAAGGAAAACAGGAGCAGCCACAACCCAGGGTACATGTTTGCTGCTTCTCCGGAGCTGTGTCCTGGGAGACTCTAAGCAGCTCCGCGGTGCTCGCTCATTGGGGCTCGCTGATGTGCTGCTGCTTTCTTACTCAGAACAGGGTAAGGGGGCGAAGCGGCTCACTTTAGAGGCAACTAAAGTCAGCTTCTAGATAAGAACTGCCCCGAGGGGAAAGGCTCAGCAGTGCCCCCTACAACTTGCAGCACTCAGGAGATTATTATTGAATTTCTAAAACTACTTCAAGGATTTCTCTGTAATTCCAGCACTCAGGAGGAGGCAGGAAGTTCACTGCAACCAGTTTGAGACCAGCCTGGGCTACAAAGTGAGCTCAAGGCCAGCCTGAACTGCAAAGCGTGACCCCGGTCGCCTGGAGGTGTGCGCGGCGCACCGGGGTCCGAGGGCGCGAGGCTGGGCAGCTCGGTCCTCTAGTGGAGCCGGCTCGCTGCCATCCGCCCAACTTCAGCACCCGGCGGCGAGGACCATGCATGGGTTTTAATATTATTGTTACTAATCATAAAAGGGCAGTTACCTTATGCCTGTATGACTAATCCCTTTTTTGAAAACATGCAAGTAATTAGTGAAAGTCAACAAATCACAAAATATTGTTTCCCATAATATTGTCGCATAATACTATTATTTTGAAGATTCTGCACTCCATCTCTTCCGGACAATTATAAGTACTAAATAACATTAAGCTCCTAGGCTAAGAACAAAAGACTCTGACAATAGCCACATCTTAATATTAAGGAGATTATAAGTGCACCTTGTTCTCTATCTCTCCATCCAGGTTAGCAATGAAAGAGCATATGTGTACTGAATTTCTAACAGTAAGATTTTATACTACACTAGTGGCCATAGATCAGTAAAGAAGCATGGTAGTGAATCTGCTTGTAAAGTGAAAAATCCTTTATAGAGCAAATGATTACCCACTAATTTATCTATGTCATAAATCTGGAGTTAGTACATAGGGTCTATAAATGGTTTGTATGTAGGCCAATGTGACTTTCAAAAACCAAGCTTGGCTTCCCTACATTGCTGCTTTCAGCCACATGAAGAACTCCTTTAGAGAGGATCTCCCTGAGGGTTCAAGGGGATCTCCCTGAGGGTTCAAGGGGTTCCCCATATTTACATGTTTTAGGCAAAGGTTTATTAATCACTTGTGGATGTGCTTAACTAGCCTGGATATCCTTCATGCATCCAAGAATCAAATACGAATTAAAGATTTAATATAAACAAATATCTTTGGTATTTGCTCTGCAAACCACCCATGTGCCACTGCCACCACTGTTCTGTCTTGAGAAAATCTTTGCTCATATGTCCAGAGGGCCCCTCTGTCAATTTAGTCCTGGACTAAATTGGCCAGCTGCCAGGTGCCCTCCAAGAGATATTGGCACAATCTAAAGTTTGTGTCTGGTAAATATTTAATGACAGTCTTCAGAGGATAAAGGGATAAAGAAGCAATTAAAACTCACACTCCTGACTGGATACTGTGATCAAATTAGATTTACATGCAGTGTTTTAGCTTTTGATCTCGGACCATGGTGCAGGGCTTTGTAAGCTATCACAG
The DNA here is from genome assembly GCA_004027595.1 of Dinomys branickii. Taxonomy (NCBI): domain Eukaryota; kingdom Metazoa; phylum Chordata; class Mammalia; order Rodentia; family Dinomyidae; genus Dinomys; species Dinomys branickii. The sequence goes on from PVLD010027090.1 coordinate 2,753, forward strand.
ATCTAAGGAGTCCCCCACTGGCGTACATGAGAGAATGATATCAGCGAGTAACACATCAGTCACCACTTCTGAGTCATCTCACAGCATCCACCTTATGAATAATACTTTGAATTTAGGTAAACATTCCTGCAGAAAAGATCAATACTTTTGTTTGCTTATCTATCTTCACAATATTTCTGTGAGGAAAAAGGGGCTCTACAGCAGTCCCTTAATTTTTCAGTTCAATCAAAAGAGCCAGAGAGAGTAAATTATTTGCTTGAGATCATTACCTAAGACTCTTGGACCTTGGAATACTAATACCACCACATTTCTGCTAGATCATGGTCAGCAAAGTATTCCTGCAAAGCACTAAAAAGTAAATATTTTACAATCTCTGTAGCAAGACAACTACTCAATTCTGCCATTATAGCATGAAAGTAACCATGGAAACTATGTAACAAGAATGTGTAACATGGTGAGTTAGGATAAGATGGCATATATTATGTTTGTGTACACTATGCCATGTGTACTGGGTATATATGTGGTATATATAACAATTATGTATATTATATATATGATATACACACATATACTTCTTAAACAAGCAATGGCCAGACGTGGCCCATGTGTCTGTCATAGCTTACAATCCCTTGTACTAAATTATGAACCCTGCTAAATGCTCCCTCATGCTGTAAGGCCATTACACAACAACAGAATGTGATATTTGTCTGTGCTTCCTACATTTCCTTTAATCTTCACAAGAATCCTGCTAGGTAGCCTGTTCATGACTTTCCAGTTTATGTATGAGGAAACTAAGGGGCTAACTCACTTATCCGAAGCTGCGTGGCTACACGTGAAGTGTGAAAACCACAGCGTGAGTTGCCTCAGCTTGAAAACTTCTGTGCCAGCTGTTCCATGGGCAATTCTCACCTATGCTGCCATTTTCACTGTGAGGAGAGCTTAGCTGCAAAGAGTTTCAGTGACTAATCCGGGTCATTGATCTCAGGATGACTAAGCCAGGACCAGGACCACCATCTATTGGCTCCTGGGCTGCTCTTCCATCTCTCGAAGAACTGTAGACATTTTCCAAGCAAAAAGGCAGAATAGATAGACAAGGAGTATATCTACTGCAGTTCATTCTTTCAAATTCCTGCAGTGATAACACTTCATAAATAATCTTTTTTATATATTGAAAGTATCTAAATATAAAACAAATGTCTTTACTTCGTTTTATCTTTTTCATTATCTAATTTTATCACTATCATCATCATCATCATCATTACCATAACAATATCATCATTGTTTGGTGCAGGAGATTGAATCCAAGGCCTTGCATATGCTAAGCACATGCTCTACCACTGTTACACTCCAGCCCTTTGAACTAATTTTAAAATCCAAATCTAGATTATAAGATTTTCATTGGCTCACTGCAATAACTTTTGTTCAATTTGAGTTTTTAATGTAGTCTGAAGATAATGTCTTCAATCACAGCACTTAATTATATCCACCAGTCCAGAGACTGTATGAATGAGAAGGTAGATAAATTGATAAAGAGGACCCCTGGGTTTTAACTAGCACATTAAAATGATTATAGAGGAATCATTACGATTCCCAAGGTCTTCTTCAACTCTATCAGAACAGGGTAGATGAGGGAGTGACCACCAACAGTCCTGGTTTGCCCACAGTTGAGGAGTTTCCCAGATACAGAACACTGAGTGTTAAAACCAGAAAGTCTGAGGCAAACTGGGATGATTTGATCACTTTAACTGCTGGCTAAATATTTGTTCAGTGGATTGAGCACTACCTCCAACTCAGTCTCCCTGGAGGTGATAATCCTCAACTGGAACATGAATTGGGGAACTGGAGAAAAGGGTAGGAAGCCTGTCCAGCTTCCTATCAACACTCAAGCATAAAAGAACTTCATGACTTCATAAGAAACCAGCCCAAAGAAAAATATAAATATGTCAAGATAATTACTCCTGCATCTCCCACTTTCTGGTGAAAATCGTGTTTTCTATCACTTAATCTAAGGAACATGTAAACAAAGAGGGCATTTAGCTCAGGTGTAGCAGAAGGCCCCTGAAAGGGCTTACTTGAAGCCCAAGCTCAGTGTAGAGAACTATCCCCACACTCCTGAGGATGATCACCAGGATCCGCAGGAAGCCCAGGAGGTAGGGCCAACTTTTCAGACTCTGAGACCACAGACCAAAAAACACCTTCTTAAGATTTCTCTTAGGCCTGCGGTTTTATTTATCTGCCTCTGATGGAACTGTTTTTGCAAATTTGAGTCGGCTAGAAAGACCTTCTCTGGATCTCCCAGTTTTAAGGGAAGGAATTTCTGTTGGTCCCATTATAATCCAAGAGCTTTAAAAAGTTCCTTTGTTACTGATAGAGTTAATGTTCCTGCCAGTGGACTTCATTTACACCGTGGGCAGCCCTCTCCCTACCCAGCAGAATGTTAAAATTAAGCACTAGAAGGATTCACAGTCCAGCAATTGAACAGTTGCTACCATACTAGTTAACATAAAGAACCACAGGTACCTAAAAGTTTTGGGAAAAGCAATGGGAAGGGCTTTTATTCACCACTGAAAGCCTTATTCTAATTTTTAGTTACAGCTGGTGACTATTTATTTAAGACCTTGAATAGAAAAATTCAGCTTAAATATGCCTCAGTGAATTCTGTTGCCATTATAGGCTGGCCAAACAGTAATGAGTCTGACTGGTTCTTATTTCAGAGTTTGAATTAGCATCTGCAGGGGATGTGTTCCCCAACTGTCAGGCTGTCTCAAGGAATGCAGACCTCTAACTTCATTAAGGATATAGCGGCCCCTTCTCCACTTCCTCCAAGGCCATGGATAACTTGTAATTCTTAAGACGTGGATGTCTCTGACTTTTTTCCTCGATAATTCTTACTTTGGCCTTCATTTTTTCTATTTCCTTTTTTTTTTAAAGAACATTACTCAAGCCCACATCATTTCTTTTTGTCTCCTTTATTCCCTTCTGTTTTTTCCTTTGATCCCTTCTCTCTTTCCAGTATATCTCCTGTCAGCCTCACCCATTTTTCTTTGTTACCTTGTGTGACCTTTTAAGTGTCCTTGTCTGTCCTTGTCCTGTGCAACTTGTGCTGTGTCTTCCATTAGGAATTCCTTGAAGTATTTTAAAAGCCAATTGTGATCATGTTTTATTTTTAATAAACCTGATTTTAAAAGTCAAATCCATTTCCTTGTGTTCTGTGGCAAAGAGGTAGAGGCATAAATTAACTAGAGCTGGCTAATTACCTAGAGATGGGGAACAGGAAACCAGTTTGTCACTGTGTCAGAAGGAATACAGGTCTGAAGCAGGAGGTAAGGGGTACAGACACACCCTACCTTTAGCTTAGCACACATTGTCCCCGCCACACATACCCAGCTTGTCCTTGCCCGCAGAAAATCCGTTATCCTCCACTGGATGCCAAATGAAGGCTAAGGCAGGACCATTTGGAGAATACATTTTAAAATGGTAGGGAGGTTTTTGAAATTGCCATGAAGTCTGGTGTCAGTCACAAGAGTGCCTGCATCAGCGGAGTTACTCTAATCAGATGACTGATGTCTGTGTGTTGGCTGAAGTGCTCTGGCTTTTTCTTCTCTAGATCCCCAAGCATTCTGCTAACATCGAATCTGAGCAGCACAGGCCCACTGGCTCGTGTAAAATCGCTTCAGGTTGGTAAGCCTTCAATTGCTTCCCTGAGTTTTCAGCAGGCTCAGACACACCTGCCGATATAGCTTTTGATTACAAAACACAACAGTTGGGCAGTGCAGGTAACAATAATTATCTCGGTAATTAGGTTCTGTCAGGCACTGTACAGTTGGGGCCATGGGCTCCACGCAATCAGAAGAGGCACCCGGAGTACCTTTATAGCACTCGGTCTCTTCTGAAAAGCAGGACACTAATAAGCTCTTTCTGAGACAGTGAGAAGGCAGATTGCTTCTCCCTCCTCCCCTTTCTGGTTCAGCAAATTTCAGTTGTGTTGCAGCACAGAAAGAAAGGAGAAAGCTGTAAAAGAGCACTGCAGATGGAAGCTGTCTAGGAAGGAATCCAATTTTTGTCTTGCGCTCTGTGCATTTCAAAATGGAAATGCTACACTCATTAAACTGCCCATTAAGCAAACAATACGGGGAAACAAGATGGGTTTTAGGAAGCTGGAGAGGAGAAGAGGCAGATCAGGAAGGGGCAACAAGATGAGGGCATTGTTTTTAAAGGAGACTGCAAAATGTTCAAACAGAGAAAAGGAAGTGCTGGCACAGATTTTAATGAAGAACACAGTGCATTGTTTCAGTACTTCCAGTTGGCTACAACATCTCTGTTGCAGCCACACAAAACTGTTAGTGTCTGACGAGAAAGGGTGATTCCAGGCGATGGCATGACTTCCGTACAGTGAGTTTAATGCATTAGAATAGTGGATAACTAAATACTTCCTATAGGAAAATACACTGGATCTGTGCCAGTAAATATGTTCACCTACAGTTAAAATAATGACACAGGAAAGGGAGGAGAAAAACACTAAACACATACCTTGTGCCAGGCACTGTATACATTGTCTGATTTAATCCCCCATACACTCTGCTGCTATGGACATCAGTCTTCATTCACAGATGAACAAAAATGACTCGAGAAGATAAGAAAATAGCTTAACTTCACATAGCTGCTCAACAGTAGAGGCACAATTTAGGAGCAAATTCCATAAGGCTCCTATACTGCCATGCTGCCTTAGACAGCTCAGCTCTTGTACCTTCCAGAAAGGAAACCAGCACTATGAGTCACCGACAAGCACCAACTGCTTTGGAGTACCTTCCTTTGCTATCCTATCAGTTCCGCCCACACACAGATGGTTGGATAACCTCTACTTCTACAGTCACAGGAATCTGGGCCTGAGGTGGCAGAATCAAAAGTCCTCAGCATTTGGATTCCCTTCTGAATGGGAAATCTCATTTGATAAGCCGGAGGGGAAGGGCTGGGAAGAGAGAGGGCAGGAACCCGAAAGGGACTTAGCTGTGTACGCACATCACCTTCATGATAGACACTCTTTCCCACCATCCGGGGGCCAAGCAGTACAAACACTGTTTTAACACATGGAGCAGGCTCAGCTCTCAAGACTAAATTCCCACAATGTAAAAAAACAGCAGTACAAGGCATGGCTTCTAGTAACTCGGCAGCTTGGATGAGAAGACAAATAAGGTCTTTTAAAATCACTTTAGGCTTCAAGAGACGATTAGAGCTAACGTGCAATAGGTATTTCATGATGGAGCAGTGGATAGAGATATCTCAGACTGAGGTGGAGGGATCAGGTGACTTGCCTGAGACCACCCTTGGCTGGGAATGGATAATAGGTTGCTCAAGAACGTGCCTACTATGCAGCCTCCACCACTCACTGAATGCTCCAAGCTTTTTGCAAATTAGGGATCCAGCCAATTAGCATAGAATTTTGTTGTTATTAAGTGTTTATACCTATAAGCATTGTGCCTCTATTCTAATAATTTGGTTTTTATCCTATAGTTGCTTCCTGCCACAGACTTCATTCATTCACTTCTTCATTCTAATACATTTAATTCCTGTTCATGCTGTTCCCATGAAGAAAGCCCATTCCTTTACCCTCTTTAGTAGGGCTTATCCTCCTGTTATAGCCAAATCTCTTGTTTCCTTACTGCTCTCACCATTTGACTTTTGTTCACTTTTCAATCTGCTTCTCTCTCACTCTTCTCAGACTGACCCTCACCAGCCTCACCTGGCTGCTGCATCAGCGGGGATAGAAGTGTCTTTCTGGGACCCTGGCGCTGGTTGATCATCTGTGTTTCCTAGAAGACTCTCCTCTTCCCGCTGTCAAAGGACTTCCTCTGCTGGGTGTCCCCCTTTTCTGCTGCCCCTTCACGGCGCTCTCCTCTGGCTCCTCATCATCTGCCTGTTCCTTACTCTGATCAGGCCCTGCTCTTCTTGAGCTGTGAAATCCACTTGTAGGCAGCACTACTGTCACAGTGCTGGTGAGATTTGACTCTACCAGTCCAGATCTTTCCCAAGGTCCAGACGCATGTGAGTTTGCCTAAGGGAGGGCTTGCCCTGGGCCAGGTCCCAAAGCTCCTTGTCCCTACTTCTGCAAATGCACTTCAACTGTCTCAGAGGTCAGAGGATGAAAACTGAGACTCACCCTTGGTCCTCTCCTCTCCTCCCTCAGGCCATGGCCAGCCCAGCCAGCGTCTCCGTCTGCACTCCTTTCCTGCCAAGGCTGCCTCCTTCCTCACCTGGCTTCCCGAGCACCCAACCCACGCTGTCAGTGCTGCTGCTGGTGTGATCTTCACAAAAGCAGAAGGGGTCCTCTCACTCCCTTACTTGGGCTTTCCAGTGCCTTCCTTTTGTTATAAGAAGTCCCTGCTCCTCAGAACTTTCATGAAAGGCCCATTAGAGTAGTAAAGATGCTCCTTACATTACAATGGGAATATGTCCTGAGAAACTCACTGTGGGTTGGAAATATTGTAAGTGGAAAATGCACTGAACACACTTCATTTACCAAACACCACTGCTTAACAATCCCTCCGCAGCACATGGTACAGCATGGGTTTTTTGCGCGATGACATGGTGGCATGGCTGATGGAGAGCTGTGCGCTGCTGCTGTCCATCAGAGAAAGAAAGAGAGAGAGAGAGAGAGAGAGAGAGAGAGAGAGAGAGACAGACAGACAGAGACAAGATACAGAGAGACAGAGAGAGAGATAGGGAGACAGAGAGACAGAGACAGAGAGAGACATGAGAGAGAGAGAACAGATGCCCAGCCTCCTGGCTTGGGAAGGGATAAAGAATTCAAAGCACAGCTTCTACTGAATGAACATTATTTTTACACCATGACAAAGTTGGAAAATTGTAAGTCAGGGCCCTTCTGTACCCCTGGTTGTCTGTTCAGTTTTATCTTCACTGCTTTCTCTTACATTCTGCTCTCCCAACATGCCAACTTCTTCAGTTCCTTCTTGTGACACCCACTCTCAGTTTCAGGGTGTTCCCGCATCTGTCCTCTGTGTAAAGCACCCTCCCCCATGTCTGCCCACTGGCTTCTGGCAAGCCCCATGAGCTTAAAGCTTGTCTCTTCTCAGAGGCTTCCCAGGACCCCAGCCTGGATGCAGGGCTCCTCTCAGGTGTCTCCACATCCTTGTACCTTTACTACGATGTCACTCAGTGCACTGCTTGTAGTGTGCTTGGATAGCCTAGTAACATACAGAAGTCACCTCTGATTCTACCACTCACTGGACAGAATAAACAAGCAGGAGGAGGTGGCATTCCTAGACACTCTAGCTCTCATTTTCGGGGCTAAAGGTGAAGGATTTTGTGGGGAGCAACGGACACAATGGGAGTTGAAAGTGCAGACTGCTTTTGGGTTGTATTTCAGGAAGACTCTGGGGTACCTCCCAGAGCATGTGAGGGTGCAGGCAAGGTATTGGTTTGCTTTGAAAGCAAGAGCAAAGAAAAGCTGGCGGGCTAGAGACTTCCTCTGTAGTCTCATTAGAGAGATTTGTGAAACTTAAGCTGAATGCTTCTGTGTCTCCCTTGGAAAATGAGCAGCCTGTGTCACCAGCATTAGACAGAACCCTGTTACTCCATACCTTCTACACACCCAGAGAACTGAGTGCTTGAACATGTGCTCCTGACTGCAACCCCAGCTCTCCACAGACCAGCGAGGATGAAACATGGTCTGAAGCAATTTATTGCTTCAAGATGATGCTAGGAGATAGTGCTGGCTGGAAGCAGAAGGGCTTGTTTTGAGCAAGAGACATCAAAAGAAAGCCTGTGTAGCAGCTGGACCTATGGGACAAGTTCACAGCCATCTGGGGTACACTTGTCATGTAGGGAATGCTCAGCTTCCCCAGATGCCCTGGAAGCTGGGACGAGGGCTGTATATCCACTCTGGGAAGGTCATAACCACTCAAGAAGGAATGGTGCCTCAATGGTGGAGTAGCTGGGTCAGTGTCATGAAGACACTGGCATTCGTGCCAGGCCTTTGAAGATTTAGGAGGAGAAGAGGGAGCACGTTCCAAATCAGAATTTCCCCCTACTGTGCGCAGAGGCATGGAGGAGGTCCCAGGCAAGGAATGCCAGGGGAATGATGACGAGACCAGCTTGCCTAAGAGGCGGGCTCAAGTCATAGAGCATAGGAAGTTAAGACAGGACAAAAACACCCTGCAGTGTTCTACAGGTAAGATCAATGGCTCGTTTACCCTGCTTCAAAAGGCTGCAAATAGCTATTTTTTTATGTTGGAAAAGAAATCCAATAATTTGTATCACTTGCCGCTACGAATCTGATAAAAGCCTTTCCCCAAGTCTGTAACAAATGACCATGGGAGCCCTGGTTCAAGCTGCAATATTGTAATACACTGCTGGGTGAGTCAGATCACATTGATTTTCCCCAGGCCACTCGGCTGTCTGTACAGAAGTCCCCAGCCCCTGGCTGCTTTGCTGGCCCCATGTTATTCTGTGATTCCACACACAGTGGAGCAAGCCAGCTCTAAGAAAGGCTGTCGATGGCAGGTGCACAATGGTGGCTTCAGAAGCCCCGGTGGGAAGAGAGGGACTCTAGAAGAACACAGGACAGCAGTGTCGAACAGGAGGAGCACCGGAAAGTAAGAGACGGATGCGGAGCACCTGGAACCCAGGTTGCTGCTGGTGGGAATGTGAGGAGTAAAAACGGGTGAAAACCTTTTTGGAAAGCAGCTTGGCAGTTTCTTACAAAGTTAAATGCACCTCTAACCTAGGACTCAGCAACCCCAATACCATATATATATATATTTTTTTTTTCCTCCAGGGAAAAAATAAATAAAGCATATGTCCATGAAAATCTTGTATCAGAATATACATAGAAATGTATGTACAAACGTCAAAAACTGAGAAAAGACTGAAAAATGTATTTAACAGGAAGTTGGATAAACAAATCATAACACATGTATAGAAGGTAATGATACTCTGCAGTCAGAAAGACTGAACTATTGATAAACCCAACAGGATGTTGTATTGAAGAAAAACAAGACAACAGCCCATACGTGATTCCATTTATATCAAGAGAGTGTGGGCAAAGTTGACCCCTAAGATAGGAGTAGGACAGGACTGTCTCTGGGCAAGGTTGGGCCTGACCAGAAAGTAGAATGGAGGAAATGTCTGGGTGCTTGGAATGATTGGAGGGGGGATTAAACAGGTTATGTGATGACCAGAAATTATGAAACAGGTGCACTTCACCATGTGTCAATTATATCTGAGTAGAAAAATGAAACAAAAGGAATTGTGTAAAAGGACAGCATGGCTTCACAGAAAGTGTTGCTTTGACAAAGAGAGTGACACCTAGCCTTTGGAGAAGGGCAACCCAGAGGAATAAAGCAGAGTCATCAAAGGTGGGGAGCTGGGGAAGTGTGCTGTGGGGCTCCGGCAGGGCTACATAGGGTTCAGATCACTAAGGTAGGTGCGGATCATAAGAGTGATAGATCATAGGAACCCAAAGCACTGATTGCATATCCCGCAGGACTTGCCAAAACAAGGAAATAGCATAATATAAGGGAAGTTAAAATCCTAGCAAATAAAAAAATGACAGCAATGAAACAGAAGAGAATCAAAATGGAACATGGGGAGAGACTGGGATGAAACGGACATGGCTGATGCTGGTTAGGGAAAGGCTAAGGGTCAGCAAGTCAGGAAGAGGGGCGGGTTTAGTGGGCATGAAAAGGCCGGTAAAGTAGGAGGTGGCGCTGATCAGAGAAGGGCGTCTGCAGAAGAGCAGCTCCACATTAAAGTGAGTAAGCAGGTCTTCTGATGGGGGCTGAGTGGCCATACTGGTAACCCTGAAAGTTCGAGTCACAGAGGGTGATGGCAGAAAATGTGTCAGGCAGGAGACTGAGACACAGGCTGTTTAATCCTTGAGACAAAATGATGCGGTACCTGCTTACCAAGTATCTCTTTCACCTGTGTTATTCAGTGTATTCAAGCCCTTGTGTTCTGTGAAGTTGAACATTTTCCAGGATATGTTTTAAAGCTGATCTCAACCCAGTCTCCGTGACAAATACAAACATGGTTTTTATCCATATTTGACCAATGAAGATGCTTACTTCAGGGCCTTCTCTACACCCCCACCCACTACTTTCTTTCCATCTGGGGCAGGATTGGGAACTGCTGAAATCACTTGAATATACAGAAAGTAATTGTGTAGGCAAAGGACGCAAAATGTCATAGGCATCTGAAAAGAAGTCACGTTTTGACATAGTTTTTGTGAGAAGAGATTTCTTTCCTTATTCATCTTTCCAGTTCTTTATTGACTTTTTCAAAAATTGAAATAATTCCTTTGAGGCTTCAAAGATCAGGATTCTTACTGAGGGCTTTCCAGACTTCTAAGTCAAGAAATACAATCAAAAGGCCAGAGAAATCAGCCTGCTGTATTGTGAATGGGAAGGAAGCGCCGCAGAAGTGTTTCTGTTATTTCATGATTCTTTGTCTCATGACACATTGCGTCTTTTTGCCTCAATTTCTTCTTAGAGAAATTGTGCAATGGAGGGAGCTATACTCTGTGGTGGATAAATCTTTAATATATATAATGATGCATTTTAAGCAGAACAAATAGAAATTGCAAAATAAAAATCAACTTTGACTTGATACAGTGCTTAATCAGCGTTGATGAATCAGAAGAGAATTTTCCTCCCCACCCCACCACCTCCACTTCCTTACCACATCAGCACCCACCTCCTCTGCCTTCTGTCTTACTTACTACTGTAAAACTGTTCCAGCTTATATCTGGAGCCAGTTTACATACTTGTGCAAGGCAGCTTCTCCTTTTGGCCTACTCAGAGCATTGCTTTGTCATCCTTTTTCTCTTTCACATCATTTTTTTCTCTCCCTCTCTCGAATGCATTCTTCTCATGAGCAAATGACCACATTAGTTCCCTTCATCTTTTTTAATCCCATTGCCCTATCAGCTCAGCTCCAAGGGTCAGTAAGAGGGTCCTTGTCCTTGGCTTTGCACATGAAAGGGCCACCTTTTGCACTTTCCTAGCCATCCTTTCCGCTGTGGATGAATACTCGGTCTGTTCATGAGTGAATCACCTGCTCTAACAGTAAACACATGCCCCATGGGTGAATATCTACTGGGCCAAAAAATGTGCTACCCAGAGCTGGTGCTCCCTGATCTCTGGATCTTACTACAGGCACTTGCCGTCAAGGTCTCCTGCTCAGATTGGTTTAGCTCCTTTTTAGGGCATTTATAGTCTGCTTCTCCAGGTTGTCCTCACAAAATGTTAAATTACATGCTCCTAGGCTCATGAAATATTCAAGGGATTATCATTTGTGGGAGTTTGGAGAGCCTGCCGGAGGCAGCATTTGGAAGGAAAGGGTGTAGGCCACAGGTCCTTTCCCTGTGCCAAGTCATAGCCCCGCACTGTAAGTCCAAGAATTCTAATCTGAATCCAGCTTGCCAGGGATATGTGAATATTTATTTGTCATTATTATGGAAATAATATATGCATGTAATAATTTATTAGGTTGATATATAACTTTTGTATACTTGTAAATATTGTGTGTAGGCCTCCATTTTGGCCTGGATCCCATAAATATTAAGGATGTACCACTTGCCATCCCTTTAAAAGAGATTTCTCTTTTGCGGCAAAATCTCACTAAAGAATGGTTTATAGCTGCTAGCTCCAATCTCCCCCTAAAGTTCTCTCTTAAACATACTTATACTAGGCTTTTGATCTTGGCCATCTATTAAAGCCACTGCTGTCAAGGTCACTAATAACTCACTTTGTTAAACCCAATGCTTGGCCCCACTCCTCATGTTACTTGATGTTTCAGCAGCATGTAACACAGGGGCCTCTTTTCCACTTTCTCCACCAACCTTTAGGGTTCTCCAGTCTGTGGCTTTCTTCCTACCATACTGGCTTCTCTTTATCAACTCTGTGCTGATGCCTTCTTTTATCTTGTACTCAGCCTCTTAACGATGGAAATGCCAAGCCTCTGTCCTTGTGCATTTTCTCTTCTCTATATTCACTGTCTTGTGAGCATCTGTTTGAGCTCCCTTGTGGTCCATGAAGTCTGGAACTCTACAGCTGGTGGCTCCCATGTGATCTCTCCAGCCCATACCTACTTTTAGTCTCATACTCTACATGTCCACCGGTGTCTAATGGGTAGCTTACTTACACTTACACATGTTCCAGTCACAGCTGTCTCCATCTCAGTTCATGTCAACTCCCTCTTCCAATAGTTTAGCCAAAAACCTTGGGTATTTTGGAAGCATTTTTAGTCTCCAGTCTATCAGAAATCTATTGGTTCTACATTTAAAATACGCCTAAAACATGATCGTGTATCACCATGTCTGTTGCCACCATGTGGACATATATGACTACTGTAATAGCCTTCTCTTTCACAAACAGATCTCTCTTTCCCTCTCTTCTCAAAATAGAAGCAAGTGTGATACTACTCCAGTATGACAGAGCATGTCACTGCTCAAGACCTTGCAGTGGCTCCCTACTTCCGAGTATTAAAACCCAGTCATAGTCTTCACAGCTCTGCATCCTCTAGACCTTATCACTCTCTGATTTCTTCTCTTACCATTTTCTCTCTTGCTCACTCAACTCCAGCCACACTGATCTCCTTCTGAAACACATCAAGCATGTTCTTGATGTAGCCTTGTGCCCTGTTCACTGGACTGTTCCTCAGTTCTCTGTCATCTCCTTCAAGCCTGTCTAAATCCTACCTCTTAGAAACGTTTACCCTAACCAACCTCTTTAAAGCTATAATCTACTCTACCTCCATCCACGCCCAGCACTCTTATACTTTTCCCTTTTCCATAACATTTACCACCCTCTAACATTCCACACTTTACATATTTGTGATCTGTTTTTCCTATATCACCACACAATAGAGATTTCTGTAATTATGGAAATTTTCTATATCTGTACTATTAAATATAGTGGCCACTAGCTGTATGTAGTTACTAAGAACTTGAAATGTGCCACACGTGGCTAGTGGCTATCTTAGCAAGTTCATCTTAGGACTCAGTGGCACAAGAGCAGAGAACTTTGCTCTATTCATCAATGCATCCTAATCCCCTAAGAGAGGATCTGATACACAGTAGGTACTCAATAAAAATATGTTTATAAACATATGATCAAAGTCTGAGGTCGGCTTTCCCAGTGCCGTGCAATCCATCACGGGAAGAGGAAGGATCAGAACCCAGGAACTGATCACTCAGGACTCCTACCTCTTTCCCAATACATGAGGGACAAATCCTAGAGTCTGGACAGAGGCTTTCTGATAGCATGAGCATAAGTAAACCCATGGCTGGTGCTTGTGATTTTATAAACACATTTACTCACACATATAAGTTAAAGAAACAAACTGTCCAGATTCCAAACCCACCAATCTTTGCACTGATATTTAATCCACTTGGTTCATTTGTGGTCTCCCTCCAGAATTCAGGGCAGACGCTTTACACAGTAATGGTCTTGCAGAGAGAGGTTATTATCAACCTATAAAAGTATTGTGCCCTCCTGATGATGAGGAAGATGAGGGCAATGGAGAAGTTGAGGTCACAGAATATAATACTTTATGTAGTTGTATCTTAGAATACCAGCAGAATTACCAAATAAGTGTGGAAATTCATCTGACTTACAGAATTAAAACATCATATGGGGAATTAAACAACTGAATGATATTTTTAAAAGCTATGTTGGAGATGAAATATAAAAATAGGCATGATACCAAGTCAAGATTTTCCCACTATTTTCTTCTATAATATCCCTACTTTCAGTCATACTAAGAAGAAATTACAGTCCAGTGTCCCAGTAGCACCAGAAGCACCAGTGAGAATGGCCCCAGTGGCTCAGCAGTGGTGGGACATTATTTCTTAAGTGGCCCTACAGAGCCAGCAGGAAAAATCAATCTACCGAGAGGAAAATCATTCCATACAGATTCCTGATAGATGTTGGATTTTGTTATATAAGTATAGAGTTTGCACCTATGGTTAAAGGTATCAAATTAATAGTTATCACAGTTGGTCAGTTGCTAGGCTGTGCTTATTATTATTATGCTATTATTATTATTGCTACTTATAGTAAATTGGCCAGGATGTCATACATGTTGTAGTCAAATTTTCTCCCTCATATGACAACACTGTGATTCCCTGGGTAATGACCATTACCATAGTCCAGTATGAAAGGATAAGAGTGCAGAGCCAAATAGATTACAACCTCCCATCCTTAAAAAATTGGGAAGGTTGGTTCTTGGGATGGACACAAAGATGAAGAACCACTTATACCTAGAAGACATCTCTGAAGAATAGACATTTCCTAGGGACATCTTGATAGTAGTAATAAAGCTATATACCATAAGAAATCTACAAGCAACAGCATAGAAAATAAGACAAGATAGAAAACAGAAAATGACAAGATGCAGGAACAAAATGCAACCCTAGACCTCCAGCCTACCCAGGACAAACTCAAAGCACAATGAGATAGGAAAAACAAGAAGCCACACACTGGAACTTTATGAAAGGTTAGCAATAGAAGTAGAGAAACAAATGGATGTGGCTATAGAAAAAATAATCTCTCAGGTTAAAAAAGAAGTTACAATGAAAACCAAGAGCATGCCCAATGCATCTACAGTAGACACAGATTAAAAAAAAAAAGGGGAGCTTAGGAAAATTATGGAAACAATGCCCAACACAGGAAAGAAATGGAAGCCATGAAACAGATATCCATCACATTAAAATTCCACTGAAAGTAGATGCAACAGACTGAACAAAGACAAAGATAGAATATCAGATCTAGAAGACAGGGTTGTGGTTAGTGACCATAAAAAGAAAGGTATTTTAAAAATAGCAAGGGGCCATGAAAAATCAATCTAACATCTATAAGATGAAGCAAAGAAGAACAACACAGGATTGATAAGAGTTAATGAGAAAGCTAGAGACAGTACAAACACCATAAAAACCCTCTTCACAGAAGTAATGGGAGAAAACTTTTCAAACATAAATAAAGAATTGTACATACAAGTAAGTGAGGCAACTAGAACTCCAACTATGACCAAAATAAATCTATACCAAGGCATATAACAATCAAGATTCTAGAAACTTGGCACAAGAACAGAATATTAAAAGTGGTTAGAAAAAAGAAACAAATCACCTATAATGGAAAACCCATCAGAATCACAGCAGACATGTCAACACAAACCCCTCAAGGAGAGCTCTGAGTGAAGTATTTAAAGCTTTAAAAGAAAACAACCTCTAACCCAGATTGTAGCCTGCAAAACTATCTTTCAGAATTAATGGAGAAATAAAATACTTCCATGACAAAGAACAACTGAAGAAATTCACAACCACCAAATCAGCTTTCCAAATTGCTCTGAGGGATATTCTAGAAAAAGATAAGGAAGATCACAATTTCAAGAACACCAAAAGAAAGAGGCCACCAATCAGGGCAAACAATTAAACAGAGTGGAAAGACAGAGTACAAACAACAGGAAAATAATATGAGAAGGATAAACTAATGCATATCAGTTATAACCACCAATGTAAAAATGTTCTAAATTCACCAATCAAAAGCAATATACTGGTAGAATGAATCAAGAAGTGAGATCCAACAATATGTTGCATACAACAAACATATTTAACTCAAAAAGAAATTCATAGACTGAAAGTCAAAGGATGGAAAACAGTACTCCATGCAACAGGAATCCTGAAAAAAGCAGGGGTAGCTATGCTATTTTCAGGCAATGTGAACTTGAAGCCAAGACTGATCAAAACAGAAATATCAGAATTGAACCAAACCTGTGAACAAATGGATGTAGTAAATGTCTACAGAGTGTTCCAACCCAAAATATCAGAGTACACATTCTTCTCAGGTGCACATGGGATGTTCTTCAAAACAGACCACATACTAGCTCACAGAACATGTTTAAGTAAATGGAAAGGAATTGAAATTATCCCATGCATATTCTTTGACTATAATACAATGAAATTGGAAATCAACAGCAAAAGAAGCCACAGAAAATACATAGACAGCTACAAATTAAATAGCACCCTTCTGAACAACCAATGTGTCGCAGAAATTAAAGAAGAGATTAAACAGTGTCTATAATAAAGTGAAAATGCCAAAACAACATACTAAAATTTATAGGGAAGGATGAAAACAGTCCAAAGAGGGAAATTTATAGTGGTGAACTCTCACATAAGGAAAACAGAAGAAGCTCAAATAAACAACTTAATTTTGAATCTGACACTTCCAGAAAAAGAATGATTAAACTCAAAACTCATACAAGGGAGGAAATTATAAAAACAAGAGCAAAAAGTAATGTAATCGAGACTAAGTAAATAATACAAAGAATCCATGAATTGGACAGTTGGTTCTTTGAATGACTCAATAAAATTGATAAACTCTTAGCCAACTTTATCAAAAAGAAGAAAGAAAAGACTCAAACGCACACAATTGGCAATGAAAAGGGTGAAATCACAATTGATCCTGCGATTTCTGGAAATCCAGATGATCATCAATATCTACTTTGAGAACCTGTACTCCAATAAAATGAAAAGCACAGAAGAAATGAACAGATTCCTAGATATATCTGAATTTCAAAAACTGAATCAAGAACATGTAAAATTTCTAGATAACCTGGTATCAGCAGATGAAAATATAAGTTACATGGAAATGTAATTTAAAAAGCCTTACCAACAAAGGAAATCCCCGGTTCTCAAGGGTTCAATGCTGAATTCTTAAAAAAATTTAGAGAAGGTCTAATGTTATACTGATGAAACTGTTTAATGAAATTGAAAAGGAAGCAATACTCTCAAACCCATTCCTAGAAGTAAGTGTTACCCTCATACCAAAACTAGAAAAGGACCCAACCAAAAAAGAGAACTACAATTCAATCTCTCTAATGAATATAGATTTCCAATAAGGTACTGGCAGTATCAATAAGATACTGGCAAACAGAATGCAGAAACCATCAAGAAGATTATTTATCATGACCAAGTAGGATTCATACCAGGTATGCAGAAATGGTCCAACATATGCAAAGAAATGTAATATACCATATCAAGAGATAATAACCCCATGATTTATCAAAGACAAAAATCCCATGATCATCTCAATAGATTCAGAAAAAGCATTTCATAAATTCCAACACCCATTCATGATAAAAAAAAAACACACCCTACAGAAAATTGGCATAGATAGGCTCTACCTCAATCTGATAAAAGCCATTTATGACAAACCTATAGCCAACATAATACTAAACAGTCAAAAACTGAAAAATTTCACTCTAAAATCAAGAACAAAAGGATGTCTACTATCACCACTCCTATTTAATATAGTTCTGGACACATTAGCCTGAGCAATTAGACAAGAAAAAGAAATAAAAGGAATAAGGATAGGAAAGGAAGAAGTTATCATTATTTGTAGACGACATGATACTTTACATAGAAGACCCCAAAAAGTAGACTCCACCAATAGACATGTAGATTTAATAACCTAATTCAGTAGCATAGCTGGACATAAAGTCAACCTGAAAAATCAATAGCATTCCTGTACATAAACAACTAACTCATTGAGAGAGAAATTAGGGAAACACCATCCTTCATAATAGCATTGAAAAAATCTAACAAAGGAAGTAAAAGATCTGTGCCTTGAAAATTACAGTACTCTGAAAAAGAAGATCGAAGAGAATATCAGAAACTAGGAAGATATCCCTTGATCACAGATAAGAGGAAGAACTATAGTGAAAATGGTCATACTCCCAAAATTGTTACACAGATTTAATGTCATCCAAGCAAAATACCATTAGCATGCCTCACAGAATTATAGAAAACATTCATAATTCAGTTGGAACCAGAAGAGACCTGGAATATCACAAACAATCCTAGGCAACAAAGGCAAGGCAGGAGGCATCACAATCCCTGACTTGAAATTGTCCCACAAAGACACTGTGAATTATAAAAAGCACGCTACCCGCGGCTGCTCCGCTGTGGGCTCTGCGGCTGCTCTGCAGTGGGCCCTGCAGCTGCTCCGCTGTGGGCCCCGTGGCTGCTCTGCTGTGGGCCCCGTGGCTGCTCCACTGAGGGCCCCGCTGAGAGTACCTCCCGGACTGGACCCGCCCCCACACATAGCACGGCAATGGGGTGGAGTCAGGCGGTCCGCTGTGAGCATATGCGCTTTTCCACCTCCGACCATGGCAGTTTGTATACACCCATGTATGTTATTGTATAGTCTGAGGCAGCTATATCTCTTCCCAAGGCAAGAGTCCAGGGGTATAGATAAACCCAGGAGTACAGTTATTATCACAGAGAAGATGACTGATTGAGTGGTAGGGCAACGGAGATGAGGGAGGAGAAAAATTGAATGATCAAATGGGCCATCATCTGTGTAACTGAGTAACAAAGGTGAAGGTAACATTATGTAGGACAGCATCCAGAGCTAATTCCCTTCTATGTTCTCTATAATTCTGTATTTCCTCAATCGTTTTTGTATTAACAGAAGTGAAGAT
>PVLD010027091.1:9649-21348 GCA_004027595.1 Dinomys branickii
TGGTTTGCTGTTTCTCTGGTTTTGGTATGAGGGTAATACTTGCCTCCAGGAATGAGTTAGGGAAAATTCCTTCCCTTTCAATTTCATTAAAGAAGTGTAGGTGTATTGACATTGAATCTTCTCTAAATTTCTTGTAGAATTCAGCTGTGAAACCATCAGGACTTGGGCTTTGCTTTGTTGGTAAGTTTTTTTTTTTTTATTTATTTAATTTTCAATTTTGTTGGCTGATAGGAGTTATATAGGATTTGTGTATCTTCTTGATTCAGCTTTGGTAGTTCATATATATCTAGGAATTCATCCATTTCTTCTGTGTTTTCTATCCTATGAAAGTAAAGATTTTCAAATTAGGTATAGGTGATCTTCTGAATATTTACTGGATCTCTAGTGATTTCATCCTTTTCATTCCTTATTTCATGAATTTGAACTTTTTCTTTTTTTGGATAAGGTTGGCTAGGGGTTTATCAGTTTTATTTATTCTTTCAGAGAATTAACTTCAGTTCATTAATTCTTTGTATTGTTTTCTTAGACTCCTTTGCATTAATTTTTGCTCTAATCTTCATAATTTCCTGGCTTTTTTGGGCTTTGAGCTTGACTGGCTCTTCTTTTTCGAGGTTTGAGGTGCAACATAGATGGTTTTTTTTTTTAATACTTGTTCTGTTTTCCTGATGTGGGAATTCACTGCTGCAAATTTCCCTTTGAGGACTGCTTGTATTGTGTCCCACAGGTTCTTATAAGTTTTATCTGCATTTTTGATTGATTGTAAGTATTGTTTAATTCCTTTAATTTCATCTATGACCCATTGGTTGTTCAGTAAGGTGTCATTTAATTTCCATGTGTTCATGGAGTTTTTGTGAGTTCTTTTGTCATTAACTTCTCGTTCCATTGCACGAGGTCCAATAGTATGCATGGGATAATTTAAATCCTTTCCATTTACTTAAGCATGTTCTATGGGTTAGTATATGGTTTATTTTAGAGATCATCCTGTGTGCCACTGAGATGTGTATTCTGATGTTGTTGGGTGAAACACTCTGTAAAGGTCTAGTAAGGCCATTTGTTCACAAGTTTAGTTAAGTTCTGGTATTTCTTTGCTGATTTTTTGTCTAGTTGATCTGTTTGTGATGATGGGGTGTTAAAGTCCCCTGTTAATAATTGTGTTACTGCTTACTTGATTTTTCACATCTGTTAAAATTTGTCTTATATAGTTGGGTACTCCTGTATTTGGTGTACAGATATTTATGATTGTTATGTCTTTCTCTTTCATTTTTCCCCTAACAAGTATGTAGTTCCTTCTTTGTCTCATTTGATTAGTCTTGGCTTGAAGTTCACATTGTGTGGAAATAGAATAGCTGCCCCTGCTTTTTTTTTCTGGGTTCCAGTCCAATTGTTATATGGAATATTGTTTTCTATCATTGGACTTTCAGTCTATGAATTTTCTTTTGATATAAATTTTTGTTTGTTTGTTTGTTTGTTTGTTTGTTCCAGGAACCAAACTCAGGACTTTACACTTGCCAGGCAGGTACTTGTGCCACTGAGCTATATCCCTGGCCCTAAATGTTTCTTGTATACAGCATATTGTTGGGTTTTGTTTCTTGATTCACTCTGCCTATCTGCTTCTTTTGACTGGTGAATTGAGACAGTTTACATTGATGGTTGTAACTGATATGTACTGGCTTATCTTTGTCATGTTATTTTCCTGCTGTTTGTTTTCTACTTTTTCCCTCTGCTTAGTTGCTTGCTCTGCTTGGTGGTTCATGCCTTTCTATTGTTCTTGAAACTGTGGTCATTTTTATCTCTTTCTAAGATATCTTTAGTCTTCTTCATAGGGTTGGCTTGACGCTCATGAATTTCTTTATTTGTTTTCATTGTGGAAATATTTCATTTCTCCTTTAATTTTGAAGGATAGTTTTTCTGGATTCATCAATGGGGGTTGGAAGTTGTTTCATTTTGGGACGTGGTATACTTCACTCTAAGCTCTTCTTGATGGTTTGTGTTGAGAAACCTTTTGATTCTATTGGGCTTTCCTTTGCAGGTGATCTGTTTCTTTTTTTGTGTGATCTGTTTCTTTTCTCTAACAGCTTTTAATATTCTGTTCTTTTAGTGAATTTCTTGGGATCTTGATTATTATATATCTGAGTGTGGACTTATTTTCGTTATGGCTAATGGGAGTTCTATATGTTTCACTTAGCTGTATGTCAGATTCTTTTTTCCATGCTTGGGAAATTTTCTGCTATTCTGCAAATCGTCGTTTTATGCCACTTGTGTTGGCTCCTGCTGTTCCGTTGACACCTATCAATCTTATATTGTTTTCTTTTGCATCATCTTGCAGCCGTTGCATTATTTCCTGGTTCCTTGTTATTTTTAAGAGATCCTTCCTATCCTAATTGTTCACTATAATGCTACCTTCAAGGACTGAAAGTCTCGTCTTCAGCTTTGTTGAAGTGGTTTTGTGAGTTCGGTGGAATTTTTTATTTCCTGGATATCTCTTTGAATCTGTTTCATGCATTCTAATTCTTTCATATGTTGTTCATTCAAGGTTTGTATCATTTTTCTGTGCTCTTCTATTTTTTTTAATCTATGTGTTCTCTAGATGTACTGAGCAATTCTTTCATTATTGTTATCATTTCTTTTTTTATCTGAGAGATTATTTCTGATCTGATTTGTTGTATGGCCTGATGGAGTTGTTTCTTTACTTCAGTTGCTGTCATTTCAGAAATTTCAGATGTATTACTTTTATGGTCTTCTATGTCGATGTCTCCTAGACTTGTTCTGGGTGGTGTGGATGTCTGAGATTGCATTTTACCCCTTTGTTTTGTCATTTTCAAAGGTCCAGAGGTTGTCTGGACCTCAGCCTCACTCCCAGCATGGTGTGTGAGTGGTGTGGCAAAGACCCAAAGCTCCCAGGTGTGCAGTGTGGCTCCCGTGATTGTGCAAATGGAAGAGGTGTGGTCACCTATGCTCCTAATACTTTCTGGGGCTCAGCGTGGCTCCCATGCTGGGTGGAGTAGTGGGGTGGCTTACCTAGGCTGCTGAAGCTGTTCAGGTCTCAGCTTTGCTCCTGTAAGCTTGTGTGGGGCTTGGGCATGGTCACCAAGGCTTCCAAAGCTGTTCAGGGCTCAGCTTGGCTACATGCTTGTGGAGGAGTGGGTGCGTGGTCAGGCTCCTCCACCACACTGGGCTCAGCTTGGCTCTAGCGAGGTTGTTGGGGGCTAGGCATGGTATCCGAGGCTCCTGAAGCTGTCCAGGGCTCAGTTTGGCTCCCAAGCCAGTGGGAAATAATGGGGGTGGCTTATTGCAGTTTTTGAAGCTGTCTGGGGCTCAGCTTGGCTCCCACAATGATCACCGTGGCTCCCAAAGGGAGGCAAGGCATGGTCACTGAGGCTCCCAAAGCTGTCTAGGCCTCAGCATGGCTCCCACCAGTGCTTGAAAATCTTTTAATAAGGAAGAAAATGCTGTTGTCCTCAATCTGATCAGGGTCATCCTTAGCAAGTCTTCTTTCATCAGTCCTCTACCAGTACTTTCCCTTCTAGTCCTTCAGTTTGTGGAGGTTTCAGTCCATAATCTGCTGGCTCCAAGGCAAGGTGGCGTGACACTGGAGCAACAATTTAAGGTGTAGACAGCAAAAGCAACAGTGCAAAAGGGAAGTCTGTTTTTTAGTGGTGTGGCTTTTTGTTTGTTTCTTGAGACAGGATCTTGATATGTATTCCAGGCTGACCTTGAACTCACGGATGTAGCCCAGGTTGGTCCTGAACTGGTAGTGATCCTCCTGCCTCAGCCTCACAAGTGCTGGATTTACAGGCATGTTTTAGTTTTAAGACATGTTCACCAGTAGGATTTGCACAGTTCTAAGTGTGTCTCTGCCATCCTGCTGTGCACTCTGCTTCCTTCCCTCCTTTCTTACTGTTAGCAAAAATGAGATATTTTCTCCATATAACTTGTCTCCCTCCTTTCCTCACTCACTTTCCCTTCCTATTAAGTAATTTTTTCTGGATATTTTAATTTCATGTCTTTTTGTTCATTTGATTTTTGAGATAGGGTCTTGCTCTGTAGTTTAGGCTGGACTTGAATTTACTGTGTAGCCCAGAGTGGCCTGATACTTGCAGCAGTCCTGCCTTAGCCTCCTGAGTGCTGGGATTGCAGATGTACACCAGGTGTATACCAGCACACCTGGCTTAATTTCATGTCTTTTGAAGAATGCTTTTTGTTAGTGATAGTTTTCTATTTGACTGTCTTGGGTTTTTTGGGCTAATGACTTCCTAAGTTTTTCTCATAGTGGGCTGTAATAAAATTGCCACAATTCTTGTATATATCTCATTGTGTTCATGTGAAGGAGCTCAGATCATGTCAGTGTGTTTTTTGTGTGGGTTGTTACCTTTGCAGTATTTTCTGGAATTTGAATTATGTATGTCCTATAAAAAGTTCTTTCTACCAGCAGTTTTCACTGACTAGTTAACTAATTAATTTGTTAGTAATATTGGTTATTAAATTTTGCACTATTTTAAAAGTGAAAATACTTGTCCTCATGGTAGAATTAAAAACAATATTAGAGAAATATGCCCTGCTTTCACTTTCTGGTTCTTTATTCAAAATTAAAGATGTTGATCCTCTCTTGAATTCTTCCTTTGGATAATTTTATTTACTTTCCAAGGCCTCTGTGGCTCTCCAACTTGGTGATGATTGTGAAGGGCAGTGAGTAGGTGAAGAAGTGAGAACAAAATACAGAAAGCTGGAATCAGTTGTAGCCTTCTTGATGAGAGGAAAGGAACTATTCAACCACCATAGTGTGTTTATTTATACATTTGGTGGGTTGGTGTCACATAATACCCCATTGCATAGCAACCTATTACTTCAATTTCTTTGGGTGCCTGGTGTTCTCTGGACTGGAGCAGGTTATTTATTGGCTTGCCTTGAGCGCTCTTTGTTCTCGGAACTGGCCTTGCTCAAGACCCGCATGTGTGGCCAACTCCAGCTTCAGCTGCTCACTACATTCACTGTCTTCCCAATTTATGTTATCTGCATTATTTTTATAAACAATATCTGGACTTGTCATATAAGATGAGAGAAAATTTGCTGTCCTAGTTGTCTTTGCCTTCTAGTTTCTGGCATCTATAGCATTACTTTATGTAATCAAAGTTGATGATAGTAGGATTGTTCTCATCATAGTTGTTAAATGCTTTATCTATAAGTTGACTGTAAAACACTCTCATAGTATAATTGATAATCCTTTTGTAAACACTGCTTTTGCTAAGTCTCTGCAGTCAGTCTACTTGCGTTGCCACCGCTATCATGATATCCTCTCTCCTGCAGGCCTCTGTGGTGCCACCTCCTTGGCCTTTCCAAGTATGCTTCTCCCATCTTTTTTTATAAGTTAATATGAAATTCACAAAACACGAAATTTACCATTTTAAGTTTTGTAAGTGTATAATTTAGTATTTTTTAATTCATTCACTGTGTTGTACAACCACTAATATAATCTAATTCTAGAATACTTTTGTTTCACCTACAGAACCCCCAGTGTAAACCTCTTTATTCCTCTTCTTCCATTCCCTTCTCCCTCAGCCTCTAGAAACTGTGAATATCCCTGCTATGTATTTCGTAGACAAAGAATGATGGATGCTCATCTTTTTCCTAGAAGTGTAAGGTTCAACATGTTTATTTGAACTCACTCTGTTTTTCTGATTTGCAAATTGATTGCTATAAATTTGCCTCATAGGACTGCTTTCAGTAAGTTCTGGTATGTTGTAGTGGCATTACTGTTTAATTTTAGAAACTGTCAAATTTCTTTAATTTCATCTGTGAGCCAACGGTTGTTTAGAAAGATGTTATTTAATTTCCATGTGTTTGTGTAATATTTGTGGTTTCTTTCACTATTGATTTCCAATTTCATTGCACTATAGTCTCATAATGTACATGGGATAATTTTAGTTCCTTTGCATTTACTTAAGAATGTCCTATGAACTAGTACATGGTCTATTTTGGAGAATATCCTGTGAGCAGCTGGGAAGAATGTGTGTTCTGATGTTGTGGGGTGGAATACTCTATAGATATCTACTAAGTCCGTTTGTTCAGAAGTTTAATTTAGTTTTGTTTTTTTTCTTCTTGTTGTTGATTTTTTGTTAAGTTGATCTATTTGTGACAGTAGGGTATCGAGGTCTGTCACTACAATTGTGTTAGTGCTTATTTGATTTTTTTATGTCTGTTAAAGTTTGTTTTATGTGGGTGGGTATGCTGCTGCTTGGTTCATATATATGTATGAGTGTTATCTCTTTCTCTTGGTGTGTTCCCTTAACAAATATAT
The DNA here is from genome assembly GCA_004027595.1 of Dinomys branickii. Classification (NCBI taxonomy): domain Eukaryota; kingdom Metazoa; phylum Chordata; class Mammalia; order Rodentia; family Dinomyidae; genus Dinomys; species Dinomys branickii. The sequence continues at coordinate 15,945 of PVLD010027091.1, forward strand.
AGTGACCTTCTTTGTCTCTCTTGATTAGTCTTGGCTTGAAATTCACTTTGTTTGCAAACAGAATAGCCACCCCTGCTTTTCTCTGGGTTCCTTTTTCATGGAGTATTGTTTTTCATCCTTTGGATTTTAGTCTGTGAATTTCTTTTTGAATTAAATGTGTTTCTTATATGGAGCATATTGTTGGATCTTGTTTTTTGATCCATTCTGCCAGTTGGCGTCTTTTGATTTGTGAATTGAGAGTATTTGCACTGGTGGTTATAATTGATATGCATTAACTTATACTTGTCATATGATTTTCCTGTGTTCCCTTGTTTTCTTCTGTTTAATTGCTTGCCTGCCTGATGGATTCATTCTATTGGGGTTCATGGAATTATAATCTTAATTAACCCTTTGTAGAATATCCTTTAGAACAGTTGTAGTGCTGGCTTGGTGGTCGTGAATTTCTTCAGATATTCTTTATCATGGAAGTATCTTATTTGTTTATAAATTTTAAATGATAATTTTATGAGGTACATCAATCTGGGTTAGAGTGTTTTTTTGTTTTTTTTGGTTTTTTTGTATCAGGAATTGAACTCATGACTTTGCACTTGCCAGGCAGGCACTATACTGCTGAGCTATATCCCAGGCTTTTTCCTTTTTTTTTTTTTTAACAGTTTTTAATATTTTGTTCTTGTGTTGAGTATGCCTCGGTGTAGATTTTTTTATCGTGGCTAATTTGAGTTCTGTATGCCTCACTTAACTGTATGTCAGATTCTTTTTCCATGACTGGGAAATTTTTTCCATTACTTTTGAAACTGGTTGTTATTTGTGCTATCTCCTGCTATTTAATTGATTCTGATCAAGCTTATGTTATTCTTTGCATCATCTAGCAGTTGTTTCATCGAATTTTTTCATGGTTCATTTTTATTATTCAGATAATCTAGTTTTTCCTGATTGCTAACTGCAGACCTGTCTTGTAGATGTGGTATTCTGTCCTCACTTCGATTCATTCTGCTGCATATCCCTTCAGTACAATGTTTAATCTCCTAAATATCTGTTTGAATCTATTTCATGCATTCTATTTCTTTCCTATGTTGGATATTCATGGTTTCCATCATTTTCTTAGTTTTCTCTAGTTTCTTTATTTGTAGTACTGTAGATTCACTAACCATTGTTCTTCATTATGGTCATCGTCTTTTCAGTTATATGAGAAGTTATTTCTAACTTGATTTTTTTTCCTAGAGCCTCATTCATTTGCCTTGTTACTTCCACTGTTAGCATTTTAGAGAGCCTAGGTAGGTTGGCTTTTGAATTGTTCCACCTCACTTCCCTGCTGGGTTTGCCTTGCTCAAGCTGGAAGTCAGGTTTCATCTTGCTTTCATATCTTCTCATTTTCTATTTTTTCTTTGTTTAGTTAACTTTTTGCCTTGATACTTGTAAATTGCTTATGGTAGGTAGCTTTATAACTGGTACTGAGCACTCTTTAGAGAATGACTACTTTTTAGAGATGTCTTCTAGCTGTAGCTCTGGCTTTTTGGCTTTTGAATCTGTTGGAAGATTCTGCCTCTTCAGTTTATTGAGGATAAGAAGTTGCTGCCTAGTTGGCCTAGGCCTTGGCTCTTTGGCATGGGCCTATAGTATTGTTTGTGGCCCTCAGATAATCTTAGTCTTGGCATACAAGGAAGAAAAACTGACTAGAATATCTATGTGACCTTGGCTAAATTGGTACAATCAGTAATAACAATAGCATCAAGTACAGCTTAGAAAATAACAAACTGTAATTATTAATTTGTTGCCTTTAATTGTATGTACAAGATTTGTAGTAATACAACAAAGTGTAAAGCAAACCAGAAAGTTGTACACAGTAAATTTCCCCACAATAAAGTGATTTTAGTCTTAGGGGAGCAAGTTTAAAAGGAGTAAGATGGAAAAATAGAGAAATAGAAGAGAAAGAGATCATAAGCAAGGTTGAAGGACAAAGGAAGATTACACAAGCTTTGGGAAACTGATGAGAAAAACAGGAGGGAAAGAAAGAAAAAAGAAAGTGAAACAAGAACAGAACAAAACCGGATCAACAAAAAACTAGAAACAATGTTCACACTCATATAAAAACCAGAATAAATAATGAAGAAAAAAAGAGGCAAAGAAACGGAGAAAAAAAAGTCCACTTCAGAGCCTGTGTCTGCTGTCACTGGTAGATAAAGGGGAGCTCAGACAGAGCCCAGATCCATGCTGATTGACCCCAGCAAGCCTGCAGTAGAATTATGATGGGATGGTGGATAATCCCAGCAAGCCTGCACTTTCAACTCCACTGAAGTTTAGGATGATTCTTGGTTTTGTTTGTGAGGCTGGGACCTGAGCTGTTTAGTCCAAAACACTCTGGGTGCCTCTTGCTGGCTGGAACTCAGCTTCCTGACCCTGGCTGTCTCCCATAGCTGCCTTATCCTGACAACTAGAAGTTGATAGATGGAGAAAATCTGTAGCTGCTCTGAGTTCCAGGTTCAGCTGGTTCCCTCCCAAAATGGCGACTGCCATTCAGCCTCTTCTGGGGATGTCTGAACCATGACTACTCAGCAGCCACTGAGCCTGCTGCATCCACTACTCCTTTCTGCTGATGAATGTCTTTGTGGAGGCCTCTGGGGTCAGTGGTGGCTGCTGTGCCTCTGTAAATTCGAGCTGCCTTTCTTGTGCTGCAAGTGCTCCCTCTTCTGAATTCAGATTCCTCTCTGCTCTCCCTGTGGGGCTTCAATTCTTACTTCAGATCCTTGCAGGGTCTCAGGGGTCCACTTCCCTCCTTTTCTTCCCCATGTTGGTATGTTTCAGTGTCTGGACTTCAAATCTTAGAGTAGGTAGCTGACTTGATACCACTCCACCATCTTCCCTGAAGTCCAGTTAATTTCTGTGTGTGTTGTGAAGGTGTTCAGTCTTTTATGAATATGAGCCATCTGTATTTATTTTTGTGTTGCGTTTTTTCCTTGCCATGCTTGAGATTGAACCAAAGGCCTCAGGTATGCAAGGAAAATACTCTGCCATGTAGCTACATCCCAGTGTTGCTTTAGTACTTCATTTCTATTTTGCTCCTACCTAAGCATATGTGACTGAATACATACATAACTGCACACACTTACTCCTATCTCAGCTTACTTTGTTTTTTAGTGGTATGTTGGGGATCAAACCCAGGACTTGGTGCGTGCCAGGAGCAAACCCTCCCCAGTGTTACTGTGTGTGTGTGTGTGTTTTTTTTTTAGTGTTACTATTTCAAACAAATTGTTTTCTTAGATCAATTAAGAAAAATAAGCTTTATTTTACCTTTACTTATTCCTACTGTGATGCTTTTCTTTATTAAAATATGAGCTACTGACATATAATTTTCCTTTTGAAAAGTTTCTTCTAATGTTTCTTGCAGGAGAAGTCTACTGGCAGCAAATTACTTCAAAATTTTTTTTCATATTTGAGAAAGGCTTTATTCAGCCTTCAGTTTTGAAGGATAGTATTATAGTATCAATAATTCTGGTTTGGTAATTTTTTTCCTCAACATTTTAAATATAATCACGTGTTATTTAAGGATGGAGAAACACAGTCTGAGAACTGAGTCCTGGGCGCTTTTGTCATTGTGTGCACAAAGAGTGTATGGTCATGAATCTGTATGGCGTGGTCTGCTGCATGTGTAGCTGGTACTGCCTTTTACCTTTGGGCCCATGGTGAACTGAACAGTTAGTTTAAATCAAGCTCAAGAAAATGATGCACTTGGTTGGGAGAGAGTGAAGACAGAACAGATGTGGATGCTGCTGGCATAACAAGGCATACTGTTTGATAGTAACGTTTTGTTAGTAGGAATGCACTCTAAAATAATGATTAAAAAAAGAGTAAGCACATAAACCAGTAGCATCGTTGTTACCATTATGGAGAATTTTTTACTGTACTTATTTATGTGCTGTACTTGCATGAGACTGGCAGCACAGCAGGTTTGTTCATACTGGTACCAGCACCGAGACACGAGTCAAACATCATGCTGTGATACAAGGATAGCTGTGAAATCACTAAGTGATAGGGACCACAGCAGTAGATGGGTATAGTTCTTACATTATTATTATTATTATTATTATTATTACTTAATTCCTCTGTAGGTGAGGTGTTTTATTTCCCTGTCTCTGTTTTTCAAAAGTTTTATTTATCTTGGGATGTTCTGTAGTTTGAAAATTATGTGCACAGATTTGGTATTGTTGGCATTCATTTTTTTCTTGACTTTTTTTACTACCTTTTTTTTTTTACTACCTTTGGGTCTATGGTTAATGTTTGACATTAATTTGAAGAAATTATCAGCCATTGTTGTTTCAAATATTTTTGTTTTGTTTCTTCCTCTTTTTCTCTGGGAATTCTCATTGTATGGATACCTTTTGTAATTGTTCCTGACTTCCTGGATCTGTTCATTTTTTCTTTTTTTCAGTCTTTCTTCTTCTTTGTTATCTAGTTGTGGACAGTTTCTGTTGTGACATCCTGAAGCTCAGAAAGTCTGCACTTAGCCAGTGACCTTGTCCCCTTCCCAGTGAAACTCCAGCCATCTGTCCTCTTTCACTAGGGTTTCCCTACCTCAGTGCTGCTCCCTGTGGAAGTTTATGCCTGGGGATTTCTGCTTAGGCAAGCCAGGATTGTCTGTGTTTTCTTATGTTTCTCCAGTTTTAGAAACACCAGTTAGTTCTATTAGCTTTTCTCTGATAGATCTAAGAGGGTTTTTTTATTTTTTATATTTTTCAGTTTCTTTTGTGTTTTACTTTTTAGGATCGAGTAACCATTAACAGCTTCTTACATGGTAGACTGCAGAGTAGAATTCTTTTATTGAATTCTTTCTTTAATTTCATTTTTGGATGTGTTATTGCATAATTGTTATGTAAATTTTGCTGAATTCATTTATTAGTACTATAGTTTTTTTGTGGATTCTTTAGGGTTTTCTCTACATAGGATTATGTGCTTTGTGTTTTGCTTCTTTTTTCCCAGTTCAGATGCCACTGTTATTGTTTTGTTGTCTAAATTTTTGGCTAGAAGTTGTTGTACTAAGTTGAATTACAATGGTGATTGCCCAACTGCAAGGGGTGGGGAACGGTAATGCTGGAGCCACATGGTCTGGACCTGCCCCCACCCATAGCACGACGACAGGGTGGAGCCGGGCGGTCCGCTGTGAGCATATGTGCTTTCCCACCTCCAACCATGGCAGTTTGTATACACCCTTGTATGTTATAGTATAGTCTGAGGCAGCTATATCTCTTCCCAAGGTGAGAGTCCAAGGATATAGATAAACCCAGGAGTACAGTTATTATCACAGGGAAGATGACTGATTGAGTGGTAGGGCAACAGAGATGAGGGAGGAGAAAAAACGAACTGATCAAAAGGGCCATCATCTGTGTAACCTGAGTAACAAAGATGAAGG
>PVLD010027092.1:0-21247 GCA_004027595.1 Dinomys branickii
TCCCCAAAACTGTCTTTCTTTATAGCTGAATAATATTCCATTATATAAAAATGCCACAATTTTTTAATCCAGTCTTCTGTGGATGGGCACTTGGGTTGCTTCCACATTTTAGCTATTACAAATTGTGCTGCTATAAACATGGGTGCACATATATCAGAGTGATATGATGTTTTCAGATCTTCTGGGACAATACCCAGAAGAGGAATAGCTGGTTTGAATGGAACCTCTAGACCTAGTTTGTGGAGAAATCATATTTTCATTTAAAACAAGAAATAGAGGATAAAAATAAATCAGACCCACACAAGATGGAAACCTAGTAAGGAAAACTTCAATGTATTTTATTGGCTACAACTTGGGAAAAATTGTGATGAGATGTGAATTCCAAAGGACTTGGGCAGCCCTGGCCCTATGGTCTTGCTGGTTGCAGCCCTCATGACATCTCTATTGGGATGGCTTTATTTAGAGCCTGTGGCTTTTCTCACCTGACTTTCTATATTCCTGGCATCTGTAGCTTCCTGTGCTTTGCACTGCCTTCTCAGGGACTGCTTGATTGGTCTCCCAGGCCTTCCTCTGATATCTCTGTGGAAACCTCTCTGATCCCATAACTATTTTGCCTGCCTGAAAATCAGCACCATGTAGATAATGCAAAAGTCTGCTGCCAGCTGGAGCAATAGCCAGGTCCCCTTAGCTCATGGTTGTAGGGGCCTCTGAGTGCCTGACGGTTTGAATGTTGCCAAACAAATCCTAGGAATTCCTGGAATTCCTAGATGGTCTGTCCCAAGCCAGGAAGGGTCAGCATTTGTCTCCTCAAAGGAAAACTGCAGTTTTGCACCCTTCAGCTTGCAAAGGTGGAGCCTTCTGATTCTTTTTATTGCTATTTTTTTCAGCAACTAAGTGTTTCTAGGTCCCAATTTGGTGCATCCTTTCTGGCCACTAGTAAAATATTTCAAATTTTCAACTCTGTTTTTGGTTTTGATTCTCACTCTTGATCCAGCTTAAAGCAGCCACAAGGATTCATAACATAGATTAAATGTTGGGCTCCTTTGAAGTTTCTTCTGCCAGATTAATTAGTCCACCATCCTTAATCTTAGTCTCCAGCAAAATCTTAGGACATGGGCAAAATGAAGACAAATGTTCTTCCATTATAGCCTCTAGTCCAGCTGCCTGTAGAGTCTTTGCTTTCCACTGAAGCATCTTGGTCCTGACCTTTACTGCTTACATTTCTACCAGCATTCTGGTCTTTTGGACTCCAAACCAGATTCTCCCACAAATTTCTGCTTACCCTGCTTCTAGCTATTCTAATGCTTTTTAAGCCAACATTTCCAAAATTTTCAAACTTCTTCAGCAACCCAATTTCAAAGGCTTCTGAGCCTCACAGTCAGGTATAGTCACATGATAACCCGAGTCTTGATACCAGTGTGTGTGTTAGCTTTCCTGTCACTGGGACAAAATACATGATACCTGGAAGTAAAAGAGGAGAAGTTTATCTTGGCTCTCAGTTTCAGTGGCTTCAGTCCATAGTTCTTCAGCTCTCAGGAAGAAACATCATGGTGGAAAGGCCTGGCTGTGGGGAGATGCTCATTCCCCTGCAGCCAGGAAACAGAGAGAAATAGAAATGGGGCTAAGAATCCACCTTTTCAGGTCACACCTCGGTGGCCTACCTCCAACCAGGTCCATTTTCCAACAGCATATTTGGCTACTGAACTCATCAATTAATGAGGCCACAAATGAGTATAATACCTACATGATCAAATCATCCTCTAAACACATGATACTTTTGGGAGTGACTATGGGTCTAAACCACAAAAGTGTAAAGTTGGAAAATATACTTAAGTGGTGAAGCCTCAGTTTCATTTTCTATAAAGTGGAGTTAAGTGGGAACTGATAGAAACCGAGACCCCACAGGGAACCAGATCAGACCTTCTGACACGAGAGAAGTCTTTATTGAGGGAGGGACAGAGTAGCAGGCTACCTAGCAGACCAAGGTAGCCCCGAGCTGAGGGAAGCGTGGGCCTTTAAACTCTTTACTCTGGCGGGGGTAGGGTGGGGTAAGAGGATGTCTCTGGGCAAGAACTGCCCGAGCCCTGAGCGGCCCTGGGAGGGCGGCCAGGCCGGAAGCCTGAACGGCAGGAGTTGCCCATGTCAAAACGACCTGAGCAGGTGAACTGCCAGAGCGAATGAGGGCGGGATAGCTTTTGTGGCCGAGGGAAACTGAAGTGGAACAGGTAAGGGAACGAGAGAAATATTGAGAGTTTTCCCACGAGGGGGCCGAGGCTGGCTGCCTTATGACTTATCAGGAACCAAATTACACATTGTAAAGTATGTAATCCCATTTAACTACCTGTGACTTTGGCAAATGAATTTTGCAAAGATAAATAGGAATAGTTTTACAAAATGCATATGTGCTTAACTTTTTGATAGAGAATAATACAATGATATATTAGGAAGGATAATTTTCCTTGCACATTGTTGAGATACAACTTGAATTGACATAAACAAAAAGGAACATTGGTAATTTATCATTAAAGTTCATGTGTAGATCTTTTCATTCAAAGCTGAGTGTATTGAAGAGCTGACATATCATTAAAGTTCATGTGTAGATCTTTTCATTCAAAGCTGAGTGGATTGAAGAGCTGACACGATCCATTTAGGTTTGAAACTCTCTTTCTCTATTGTTTATTGATGCTTTGTCCCACACAGAATTCATTCTCAAGCATTCTTTTTAAAGGCTGGTGCCTGGAAACTCCATCCTTAACACTGTAATGATTATCAATCCAATGTAAAGGAAGATTGTTTTCCCCTATCAGTTTTTCCCAAGTCTGCAAACAAAGTTTCACTGTATCATCTGATGTCCTAAACTCACTCTTGAAAAAGGGATTTATCTTTGTCCATTTTCTGCTGGAATTACAGGATATCACATACTGGACACTGAACTGAAATTTATTTTCTCATAAGCTAAACATCCTGAAATTGTGGGGAAGTTATTTGATGAAGGTTTTGTAGCTGTACATTCCATGGCAGAAGGGAAAAATGAGGGGGAGAAAGAGAAAAGGAATTGAACTCATCTTTTTGTAAGGAAAACCATTACTAGGATAATGGCATTCACCATTCATGAGGATGGTGTTCACAGCACTGAGAAACCTCTGGTTAGCCCCTAAGTCTTGACACTGCTGCATTGGGGATCAATTTTTCAACACACAAAAGTTGGGGATTATGTTCAATCCACAGCAGGATTTGTTGCTCTGGGCAAGAGGCATGGAATATATATTTATATCTGGAGCCTAAATGAAGTTATCAATCAAGTTACATAAATTAAGAGAGTTAAAGTTGTGATTCTCCAAGGAAAATGGGGATTATTTTTTTCCAAAAGAGGTAATAGATTCTTGAACAAAAATCAATGATACCTGGAAATTATTTAGCACATAGTAGTTGCCAGGGTCTTGATGATTTTATGTATTTTATATATTTTTCAATCCACTCTACGTTTAAGAAAACTGAAACACAGAGAGACAATTTGCCTGAAGTCATCCATGTTGGTAAAGGCAGACATTTTGGGGACTGGAGTTCATTCTTTCTGAGTCACTAGGCAGCACTGCCTTTTGGGATTACAGAAATGGACTTCTTTCCAGCACTGGAGACCCCAAGGCAGGAGGACTGCCACAAATTTCAGGCCAGCCTGAGCTATACCATGGGTTATAGGCTAGTCTGAACAGAGACCCTGTCTCTGAAAAAAAATCAACTTCCATTCAAGCTCCAGAATTGCAACTACCTGCAACTGACTATATCTTGACTCTTCCTTGTAAGCCAACAGACACTGGGCAAAGTTTTTAATCTCTGATTTTGTTTTCTTGTCTATAAAATAGTGGTAAGGGCATTGCTTGAAAGACTAAATAAGTAAATATACTACTACAAACAGTAGGTCCTCTATAATTGGTTACTAAATGACAATTAAATGAACATGTCTTTGTTCTTAGAATAAGTTCCAGTGGTCTAAATTTCAAAGCCACTACCATCATAGAAGGTGAAACAGTATTTTCTTCTCTACTCATCCAGAAAATGGTTAAGGAGTAGAATCTTACTTACTTCTTATTCTTTTCTGCCTGATTTATATTTTAGCAATTGCCTCATCACTGATTTTACATTAAATGCAGAGGTGTGACTAAATAATCCCGTCTTGTGGTATAAATTAAGAAAACTAATGTACTTAAAATTATACTTCCCCCTCCATTTTCTCTTCCTTCTCATCGACATAAAATATCACTTACTGAACACCTACACAGTGTGTGGTACCATTTCTTGCTTTTTCTAATTTTCTTTGCTTTTTCTTAAATGTCTCCTAGTATAGAAAGGAAATAATATCATTAAACAGTATGACTTTCTTTTTAAGTAAATAACAATTTTGTAACTTCTGAAAAGAGATAGTATAAATATGCATTTTAGTAACATCATATCACAAACACTGTTGACAGTAGTTTCTTAAATAGTGAGCATATATTCAAAATAATGAGTCCAAATGTTAAAGTTTGGAAGAAAGAGATAACTATTGCTTGTTTCTTCTGTTTCTTTGTGTACCTATCAAAATATATATTTTTATTTAAGTGCATCTTCTTGACTCTATAAAGGAGATTTTACCAACTCCTTTAAAGAGTTAAAGTAATAATAAAAATAGTGCATGTTTCAATGTCGGTGTGCTGAAACAGGTAACTAACAAATTATAAAATGGAACTGTCTTTGCCACTTTCTCATTGCTGAAACAAGATACCCAACACCCACAACTTAAAGTAGAAGAAGTTTATTTTTGGTTCATGTTTTCAGCTAACTGTGGGAAGGGCAGATCCCAGGAGGGTGTACCCTCTACCAGACCATGCCTCAAGTGATCTGTCACTTTTGTCTGGGTCCTGCCTCTTAACAACCCTTTCAGTGTTAGCACTCGCATGCATCAATCACCCTTCTAAAGCTCTGCCTATGAATGCATGAAGCTTTAAGGGGACATCCAGATACAAGCCACGAGAGGAGCTTCCTCCTTGTTTGATCAAAAGGATGATTGGGAGATAATATTTATCCAAGACCAAGGAGGACACTAAGAGCATGTTTTATCCTTCCATGTGAGATGTCTAGATGAAGCCCATTTCATATTCCTTATTTTATCCACTTATGTTTTCAAAAGCAAAACTTCACTTGACCTGGCACCTGGTAATCTACAATCATCTAAAACTTGTTATCATAGGCAATGTTGAAATTTTCCATTTGAGTACCTGGCTTACATTCCCTGAAACAGTGCATAGAAAAAGAGGATTATCAGTGCTTCAGGCAGATGGTGCCTCAAGTACTGGCCCTCAGCATGTCACCTTGGTAAAGTTATGTAAGTAATGGATGAATTTTCCTGATGATTCGTTAACCAAATACCGTAACCACTACTTTGGTGAAGTTAACTTCTAATAGCATTAACAAAAATGTTAGTAAGTTTAACAGGGATATGAATTACATTAAGATTGATATGCTAGCTGAGAGAATGGTTAAATAGTTCAGAAATGATAAAAAGTTCCCATAAGAAATGGCAGTTTGGGCCAGGGATATAGCTTGGTGGTGCAGCACATGCCTGGCAAGTGTGAGGTCATGAGTTCAATTCCCGATACCAAAAAAGAGAAAAAAATGGTATTTTCTAGCACACTTTTTACTGTTATACCTATTAGCATTGTTTCCATTAACTTCTTTTGGGTATGAGCTTGGATACCTTTGAATGTCACTTTGTATTTTTTTAAACATCAAGCACTTTTAATATTCTGTTGCCAGTATCTCAAATGACATATCAGCTTTCAGTTTGTATCTGTAGACATTTAAACTTTAAATTACATTCAGAAGCATGTGAAATAATCACAAATTTAAATTAAATTTTAATTTTAAATTATATTGAGTTCCAATTTTAAGAAATTAAATCTCTATTTTAAATTAAGTCCAATTTTCAGCTATTTTAATTAAAGACATAATTGCATAAAGTATTTAAATTAAATTAAGAATTTAAACTTAAACTCAAATGCATCTTAAATAAAAATAACTTGAGAAGTCTCACCACATAGGAAATATGTAAGTTTTTTTTGCTGATAAGAGGCAGTTGGGATTTGCCAATATGTTTTATGTTTATCAAAGTGCTGAATATAAAAGGATGTATGAAGAATGTTCAAGATGGGTAAAGAAAATGAAGCTATTCAGAACATTTTGTCATGATGAATTATATTTCTGAGCTATGAATCAGAAAATAAAAAGGAAGAACTTTACAAGTGACCAAAATATCGTAAGATTACTAAAATCTGACAAAACAGAAATATTGTTCAAATGGGTTTGAAAATCAGAAGAAACTGAAAAATTCCCCAAATAGATACTTGCATTTCTGTTTTACTAAAAATGGTTTTGTTAACTGAAACCAAAATTCAATCTTCCTTTTAAATGCCTAAAAATATTTCTGTTTGATGTTACGCTTCCTCAGCAATTAAAGGTGTAAGTACAACTTTCACTAAGCCGATAAATTTGAAAAATAAAACACACTAGGCATTTGGAAGGTTGAATTGTGCTGAATTGATTTTTGGGAAATTAACCCACCATCAGTGGCTAATATCAGAAGCCTCAGTTTCCATTTCTGTCAGACGAGAATGATAATGAGACTCATTCTGCCTCCCTTGCCTTTTATTTCTATTTCTCTTGTATTATGTGTCTATTTCCATGAAAAGACCTTGTATTTCCATTACAGAACCTTGTGTTTTCAAGACCTGACACATAGTAGAATAATATTAGTTAATAGCTCTTTATGCCAGATATCGTGAAAATGCTTTCCTTCATTAGCTCCTTTAATCCTGACAACCAGTCAATGAGAAAGAACTACATGAGGAAATAGATACTCAGAAAAATGGCTCATGGAGAAAAGCAGGTTGCAAATAAGGGAGTTGAACTCAAACCCATACTGTGCTGCTCCAGCGTTCGAGTTCTTTATTGTTCAGCTAAGACCAAGGCAGGTTTGCTGTGGTGATTGCCTAAAGATAGTGACAGACTAACTCTGATCTGTGTTTTGCTCTTGGGCCTAAACATCTTCAAAGGTTAGGTCTTCTCAAGCAGCGTATGCTGCACACGGATACAAATATTCCTTTCCTAGTGGCCCTGTGAGGAAGACAAGAGAAAATTCTGTGGGCAACATAATCAGATGATTGATTACAAGACAAAGTGAATATGTAACACTGACGAGTGAAGGAAGCTGCCCCAATGCACTTACGTTTTGATCCACACTAAGAACGGTGTGGATTGTTCTGAAATCAACAGAGCTACTGGGACATTAGTCCTCCTGCTTTCTCCTTTGCTTCTGTAGTTACACACGCTAGATTTGTTGATGCTGTGTGATGAATTATGGCCTCAGCCGCCACTTCCTGTGCATTTGCAGGAGGATCTTAATGCCTTTGTCCTCTGCAGTTTACTACTGTCTTTGCGATGCACTTACCACATTCTGAAGACTGACAGAGAGCTGCTGGCTATCCCTACAAGGCTGGAAGCCCCATGTGATGTGGGATGTTGTTAGCACGCCCATGGAAGAGGACTTGTTCATCCAACTACCCTCTAAATAATTAGCACATTCTTCCTAAGTGTTAGGTACAGCTAGATATCAGGGCAGTGCATGAAACTGTCCCTGCCTTTGTAGGTTAGTAGTCAAATAGAAGAGACAGGCAAACAAAATTATTACACAATCTGATAAGTATAATGTGCCATATACAAAGTAATAATATGATCCAATATTTATTAGGAACTTAATTTATTCTAGATATTTTGACAGGTTTTTATATGCATTATGTCATTTTATTTTTATAAAATCTTATGTGGTAGTTACTTTTAGTATATTGATTAAAACAAGGAAACCAAGACACAAAAATTTTAGGTAATTGGTTTAAGGTCACACAGGTAGCAAAGAAGTGAACTTGTATTTCAGTGCAAATCATCTATTGACCAAAGACAGGGTGCATGAAACATAGAAATGTAAAGCACATCCTCATTGCCTTTAAGTTGTAATGAAGAGTTGCAGCTAAAATGTATGTTTGAGAAAAGAGATACAAAATTAAATAAGCATGGTTTTATTGAGATAGTGACATACAATACTTAAGATCCAGGTTGCTGAGTTGATTCTGGGCTCAGCCTCTTGTTACTAGAGTGTAACCTAGCATAAGTTACTTAACCCACTGTGCCTTAGTGTTCTGCATCTATAGAATGGGATAACATCATTATACAGTTCTTAGTTCTGTGAGAGAAGTTAGATGATACTAATGATACTGAACTAATTAGAAAAGGGCTTGGTGGTCAGTGAGGATTAATCTATAAATATTAGGTCTTATTAAATGCTACTGATAATTTTACAAATTATTTCCTTGTAGCATAGAAATTAGCAGAGATAGACTGATTTCTTAAGCAGAAGAAAATATGGCAGTGGACATAATGGTGCTAAACTATATAAGCTAAACTCTAAAGTGGAAGAAATTTCGTACATCTCTTTTCACTTAAACATCACTTACAAGCCAGGAGATCACCCAGTGATTTCCAAAGTGGGACAATGAGGAACTCAGAGAACCCCAAGAAAGAAAATGCAAGAAGATTTGGGCTGTATATTTTATAGACAAACTCCTAAAGCCAAAGAAAGAGAAACTTAAATGTATCAGAGAAAAACCATGCAGCATACATAAGGGGACAACAATATGATAAATGTTTATAGCTCATCAGAGACAATGGAGGACCAGGAACAGTGGAACAGAAGTGCTCAAAGAAAAGGGTGTGTCAGTCATGGCCTGAACAATCAGCGGAATTAGCTTTTGAAAGTGAAAGGAAAGTGAAACCTCTGTGCAGTAAGCTGAGAGAATTCTTTGTCGGGTGCTTTACATACACTATTTGATTTAATTTTGGCCACAAGGTGACAAAGGTGGTCTTTTCTCATTTTCATTTTTCTTACTCCCATTTTTGTGGAAGGAAGAGCTGTGAAACTGAGGAAAGCTGACTTACTTGAGGCCATAGAAATGAATGAAACCTGAAGCCGGGTCAGTTAGCTATCAAAGGGCATTTGCATGCATTCTATTTTCTGAAGTTTCATTCCAGATATTTCCCTACCTCCAAGCTACTTTCCTTTAAATTAGTCATACCCAATGCTGCTAGATGAGTGCTAACTATCAATTCCTTGATGTTAAATTTGAATCCAGAGTCTTTGAATTATTTTTCCCTAACTAACCGGAAGATTAAATTCATTAGCCTGACTTATAGGGCTTTTACATTTTGGCACTTACGTATCATTTCAGCATGATTTTTAAAATATTTATCAAGTTGACTGAATTAGCTCACGTCTACCAATTCTTCCCTCCTCTTCAGTTAAAATCTACCTCCATTTGGGGAGAGGGCGAATCAGAGCTTCTATCTTTTAGTTCGTCTCTGATCTGTTTTTTCTTTTCACTTTGCTATTGTTACATATTCCCATTCCCCTATTTAAACATATGTGCTACTTTATATTGTGAGTTAATCTCCCTCTCAGTCTCTCAAGTATTTGTGAATGTGTATGTGTGTGTGTGTGTATGTGTGTGTATTTTTCTTCCAATTCAATTGTATTTGCATTTCTCAAATGACAAATGGTGTTGAACATTTTTTCCATACATTTATTTGCCATGTGTACTTCCTCGTCTGAGAAGTATGTATTCATCTCAGATGCCCAGTTTTGGATTGGGTCTTTGAATTTGGGGGGCCTGATTTTTAAAAATTCTTTATATGTTCTAGATAGAAGTCCATTGTCTGAGGGAAAGTGGCTAAAAGTTTTTTCCAATTCATGTGTTTCCTTTTTCTTCTGTTCGTGATTTTTTTTTAATGTGCAAAAACTTTTCAAGAAGATGAGATCACAGTTTTGATTGTTTGAAGTATTTTATATGCAGTTTGGTTTTTGTTCAAGAACTCTCTGCCTATCCCTATGTTTTCAAGATTTCTACCTACATTCTCTTCTAATACATTTAGTGTTCTGTTTAATATTTAGATCTTTGATCCATTTTGAATGTAGTTGAGTACGTGGTGATAGACATGGATCTAGTTTTATTCTTTGGTATGTGGAAAGCCAGTTTTTCCAGCACCATTTATTACAGAGGCTTATCTTTCTTCCAGTGAACAGGTTTGGCCTCTTTGTCAGAAATAAGGTGGCTAAGAGTGTTTGCCATTGTGCCTGCATCTTCTAATCTGTTCCACTGGTCTTCAGGTCTGTATTTTTGCCAGTACCATGATGATTTCATCACAGTAGCTTTGTAGTACAATTTCAAATCAGGAATTGTGATGACTCCTGTCTTGCCTTGTTGTCTAGGGCTGCTTTTGCTATTCTATGCCTCTTCTGGTTACAGATGAATTTTAGGGATGTTTTCTCTAGATCTGTGAGGTCTACTAATGGTATTTTGATTAGAATTGCATTCCATCTCACCCCATAAAGAATAGCTATCATCAAAAAAATCAACCAATAACAAATGCTAGTGGGGCCATGGGGAAAAGGGAACCCTTCTCCACTGTTCTTGGGAGTGTATACTGGTAAAACCACTGTGGAAATCAGTGTGGAGATTTCTCAGAAAACTAGGATTAGTGGTCCCATTCAACCCAGCTACTCCTCTTCTGAGTATTTTTCCAGAAGGATTGAAAATATTATATGGCAGCTGTACATGTGCACTCATGTTTATACCAGCACAATGTGTCAGAGCTAAATCCTGGAAGCAACACAAATGCCCATCACCTGAGGAATGGATAAAAAAGATGTGATATTTTTATACAATGGAATATTTCTTAGCTATAAAGAGATAAACTCAAGGCTTTTATAGGCAAATGGATGCAACTACACCATACTCATAATTGAAATAAATCAGACCTTCAAGTGTAAATATGGTATTATTTCCCTAGTGTGAGACATTGAAAGGGTAAATAAAATCCAAAAGGTACAATAGATATTGTGAAAGAGAAAGAAACTGCTGAAAAGCAAAGAACAAGTGGGATGAAGGAAAGCAGAAAAGAAAGATAGAAGAAAAATATATATATACACAAGATAGCTAAGACAATTGTACTACTAATTTCTATTAGTTTATTGAAGAGTTAATGCTTAATTTTTTTGATAAATTTTGCATGCCTTTATCTGGTAATCTTAACAGCTACTTTGAAGGTAACAATATGCAATATAACAACCATTGTTGATTTCCTATCATCTTGCTTTGAAATTCTGTATCATTTTAAATTTTTTATTCTTGAAATAAAAAATCAACTGTATCAATACATATACAGAACCTGCTAAAAACATGCATACTCTTCAGGAGAATAAAAGCTTGTACAAATATTTCAATGCTAAATTTATTGAAACATCATGAGATCATTACAAGTTTGGCCTCTACAGTTACAAGGGGTATTCAAAGTGATGACCACTAGATTGAAGACATTTATTAGTACAGCGAACTTCTGCTTAGGTAATCCTACTCATTGAGATTGCTGCACATCCATTTTCTCTTCTCTAAGGACCAACAATGTACTCAATTTTCTGTGATATATGACAGCTTCTAGGATCCCCCATATAAGGGTAACACCATCTGCTGTAAAAACATCACATTATTTTTGTTTTCCTGAAATGTGTATATATTTTTTGGTGGACTGTGTATACAGACACACACACACACACACACGTGTGTGTGTGTGTGTGTGTGTGTGTATCCATGTCATATATATGTATGTATATGTTTGTCTATAAACGGCATAACTGGATTGGAAAAAGTCATGTCTTATTTTTTCTCTGTGTCTTCAGCAAGACCTAGAATAGTACAGTTCATATTGTAACAACCCATTACATATTTATTGCATGATGTTTTATGGCTTTCAGTTAAAAATGCAATATTAAAATCAAATAATAAGACAAAAAAATCATCATATCCTAGCTTTTAAAGTGATCCCATGTGATTAGAAATTTATGTCACTCTGGAGTGTTGTTAAAATCAAATCTGAAGGAAATAGAAATTTACTTTTTTCTTCTTCCAGTCTCAGTGGACTAACGAAATACTTATGAATTTCTTCTCAACCATCATTGTGCTGTGTTCCAACACAGGGAAAATCAAGACAGATGTTCCTGGTCATGGAAACTCACAGGTCATAAATTTTGTAAGCTAAGATGGTAGCCAACTGCAATTTGATGGGACAGGTATGGCAGTGTTCTTCAGATTTAAAGTGTAAGATGTGAAATTCACATGCTTGTGAAAATTGAGCTGACTGAATTAACTTGCCCCCGAAATAAACTTTAAGATAAATGTAAGAGTGGTAGGGGAAGGTAAGTGTACTCTTCTGGAAACATTATTGATTTCATAATGGAAACCAAAGACTTAAAAATTGTAGTTGGGAAGATTTATGTCTATGAGTCAGCTTGTTTCTTAACGTGTGGTCTATCTGTAAAGACACACTGGGGTGAAGTGATTAGTATGGATGTCTCTGGATTTTTTATTTTTCCTTAAGTCTCTCCTTCAACTTTTCATCTCACTTTAAAAAAAAGAAACAATAACATATCTTATTAAGAGTATTTGCCATAAAATATACCGGTTTCACTTATTCTATTAAATGCCCAAGTATGTCTCCATTTATTCAGATCCTCCTTTTGGCTACATACTCACTTAGTTTACCAAAAGTAAAAAAAAAACCAGTAAGGCAGAGCAATTGCTGATGTGTAATTGATGGTGGTTGACTGTACTGAAGTTTTCACATTCTAAGGCAGGTGCATAGAGGCAACTGTGTAGGAAGCGGAGGGTGAGATCAGGTAAAAAACGACAGGGAACAGTTGTCTAGGGAAAGTAGGGTGATAGAGGGCAGGTCTTTGAAGTTCCAAAGTGCTTTACTCCTACTCAGATTAGGGACAAAAAAAGAATAAAGCTATGACAACAGTTCTCCCTCCTCTCCTGGAAACACATCCAGCCAGGAAGTCCAGACTCAGTATTTAAGACAAAAAAGATCATGAGGAATTGGAACCAAGTCAACACTTTGGATTGCACTCCGTACTAGGGACAGCGGGCAAACGGAATGGCCTTTTCATTAAACCTACAGTAAAGTCTTAAAGTAACCAGGCACCCTGTGAATGGCTAGACTCACATTGCTCATCGGAAGGGCCTTCTTGAACTATCTTCAAGCAGTGGGCTACGCGTGAGGGATGATAACAGATAAACAGATCTTTCTTGTAATTGGTAAAAGATTGGTAGAAAGACTAGGTGCTTGATTTTTCCTTTTTCTTTTAAAGAGAATAAAACAACAATAAAAATGATACAGGATTTCAAAACAAGATGCTAGGAAGTTAGTAATGATTGTTATATTGCATATTGTTGTCGTCAAAGTAGTTGTTCAGACTAGCAGATATAGGTATGCAAAATTGATAAAGAAATTAGGTCTTAGCGGTACCTTTCTGTAAACCAATAGAAGTTAGTAATGCAATTATTTTAGCTATCTTGTATATACATACATATATATGTATATATGTATATATATGGTATATATGTACACATATATATCTTGTATATATATATATATTCCTTCCTTCCTTATTTCTTTTCTCCTTTCCCCCATCTGAGTTGTTCTTTCATTTTGAGCAGTTTCTTTCCCTTTCACAATATCTATTGTACCTTTTGGATTTTATCTGTTCTTTCAGTTTCTTACACTAGGGAGATCTGAAATTAAGGAGAATATGTCTACCCATTATCAGAATTTATTTTGTCTCTCTTACTGCAATCGCAGAGGCATAAACCCTTAGTAAATAGATGAACTGATCTAACAGTAAAACCACAACAAAACATATGCAGAAATTTGAGGACTTACAACATACTTTCACATGTGCCATTTCTTTTATCCTCCCTGAGTCTCCACTTTCTTTCCTGTAGACTTAGATATCCATACAGTCAGCCAGAGATTATGCTGCTAGTTGTGAAGTTCTGCATTTGATAGATGCTAAACCTGAACTGCAGAGAGGACACATGAGCTTTTTGTGGTTGAATATATAGCCAAAAGAAAAACTAGGACTTAAAGTCTTTGAACTGTAAAGACTACAGTTTTTCCATTCTGTCAGTTTTTGTTCAGCTGACCCACTGATCAAGTGGAGACCAGGAATATTCCCTCAGAATTTCTCTAGACTTAGCATTTTGGAAAAGCTGGCCACATCTGGCTCTTGCTGAGAGCTGCATAAAAATGGTGCAATTGAACAGGAAAAGCATAAAGAAGAGATGAACAAGATCAATTTAAGATAGTAATGGTATTTATCCACAAGTTGACTACTCCCACGTATCATTTTTTGCACACCCTTGTAGTCGTTGTGTTAGAATGAATTATATTTTCCTGTCTGTTCATATTGCCCTAAGCCCTAGTCATGGGAGAGTTGCTTTTGATTTTGTTTCAGAAAACACTAGAACAAGAAATGACCTTTGAGACCATTTGGTCAACACATTTTACTATTCAGAGGAGAAAGCCATCTCTGTTAGACCAAAGCAAAGTCCTAAGAAAGAAAAACAGTAATGGAATGAGTTATTTTCCACAAGTAATTGTTCACTTACAAAATGATCATTAAATGACTTGACTATAGGATTATAAGTGCAATTTTGTCTTGATTTAAATTTACATGTGACTGATGTGTTATCATTTGGGGCCCAATAGAACCTTTGCAGGGCCTGATATAGGGTAGGTTCCTAAAAGTATTTGCTGCATGAAGAGATGGATGATTTACATATACACTTTGAAAATAATAAACAATTTATTCACCTAAGCCCACTATCTCCATACTAATACCAGTGTCATCCCCGACAGAGCTTATTAAACGTATCCCATGCAAACCTGTAATAGGACATGAAAGAGTAGACGTGGTGTAGAGAAGTGGATGGTTGAAATTAAAAGAAATTTGTGTTACAATTTGCTTATGTGCATGTATGTGTGTTTATCAGAGAAGGAGATGGAGTTCTGACTAACTAAAAGAAGGAAGGAATGTAAGGCATTACTACTTGTGAATATGGTGGTGACATATAAAGAAAATGGAAAAATAGCAAATAATACTAACACTAGACAGTTCTATCCTCTTATTTGTTGATAATAATTTGACTGTTGCTCTTTGGCCTTTTGGCTAACGTAGTAATTTGCCAACATGTATGTGTTCAGCTATAGGTGAAAGTGAGGTGGTGAAAACTGTTAATTATTTTACTGTATAACAACCCATGCATTGCACCAGTCACAATTTTTTAATATCAATAATGTAGAAAGCTTGGATGATAATAACTAACAAAATTCAATCTGTTCCATTTGCAGTTATATGATTTAGGTATGTTTATTTAATCTTCCTTACAGACCCATGAGGTCAGTGTAATTTTGATTATTTCTGTTTCACAGGCTAGGTCAAATAGCTTAAAATCACTCAACTGGTATGTGTAGGATGCAGGGTTTGAACTCAGGCAGTCTGTTCTCGAGGCTGTGCTTTCAGGCACATTGTTGCAGTAAAAAATCTGCTGTGGGAAGAAATCTGGGAATGTAGTATAATAACCTTTATTTTACAGAGGAGAAACCTCAGGTCCACAAAAGACTAGTGACTTTCCCAGGGTCATATAATTATTTTGTGACATGACATTGTGTTCCCCTGTGGGTATGATTTATTTGTATTTTCATTATTGTTGTCATTCATAAGCAATTCTTGAAAATCTGAGAAAATGGAGTGACCTATATAAGTTGTCTTAGTTACTCTTTCATCAGTGGGACAAAATACTCAACACCCTCAAGATAAAGGAGGAAAGGTTTGTTTTAGCTTACAGTTTGTAGAGGTTTCCCATCCATGGCTGGCTGGCTCCAAGGCAGGGCAGCATTGTGAAGGAAGAGGAGATTTGCTCAGGGCATGGCAGGCAGGAAGCCGAAAGGGATCAAGGGAGGAGGAGGGATATATATATATATATATATATATATATATATATATATATATACTTTAGGCCACACCTCTAGTGACACACCTCTTCTTACCAGGCTTCGCCTCTGGACATCAAAACCAGCTATGAACATCATTGCATACTTATGGTCCAGTCACCCCACAATAGCACCACCTGTGAACGCATGAGGCTTTGAGGGGACGTCTAATATAAACCATAACAACACTGGTATTCAGCTTTCTTCCCTTATACAAGACACTTAGTAATTACTTTCTGTGAACAGAAACATTCTTTCAAGCTCCGGGTAAGTTCCAGTTTCCGTGGAGGAAATAGATGACATCATTTCGTTGGCTACTCAGGTGTATAAGAAAAGATAAACCAAAGAGAAATGCAGTGATAGTGCTATACCAAGGGAATTTCTGAAAGAAGCAGGATATCAGACAGACTACCTTATTTCCTCCTCTCCTCACGGGCAGTGGCCTCCCTCTCTTGCCATATTAGAAGAAATTCTATCTACATTGCTCCTAAGAAACAGAATCTACAACTTTCCTCTTTGTTACTGATGAAATAATAAGGAAAACCAGAAGGTCATACCTGGTACCGTTTCATCCTTCTAACTAGAAAACGCCTTTGGTAAATGTTTTCAGGCTAAGGGCATGCACATCAAAGAGAATTTGGCTAACCTGAAATGTCATATTTCATGGGGAGTTCAACAGGGCGATTTATCACAATTGACCCCATCAGAGGAGGACCAACCATCCTTAGAAGACCCAGGGTTGCTAAATGCCACCACGTTTGGCCATAAGATTTATCATGTCAAGAGATCTGTAGTGAACACCATGCTTTGTGAAATACGGCAGTGCTGCGGGGATATTTGTCTTTGTTGGACCTGACAGATTAACTCTGCTTTTGCTCTTAGCCCACGTTCATACCCTGGTGCAAGCTTTTATGACTCATCTGGACAGTTTGCTTGGAAACATGACTTGCACTGCCAATAAACTAGGACGGGGAGACTCAACTACTGCACACACGCACGTCTGTGGGAACAGTCTGTCAGAATTAAACATTATTTAGTGACTTTCATCTTTCTCAGATCACTATTTTAAGAACAATAAAGCACTAGAAAGGGAGTTAGACCCTCGACAAATCAACACCATTGGCAAATCAACTAATTCTTTTTCTCTTTTCACAGAAAAGAGGGAAAGGGGACAGGCATAGTGGAATTCTTCCTTCATTTCCAAGTCACTCCTGGGTTAGATGGTGAACGTGTTCTGTGGATATTCATTTAATAACACTGCATTGTAGGAAATGGATATGATTTCATAATTCCTAGATTAAAGTTTGTTTTCATTTTAATAATTATAACAAATATGAAATTATTTATTAGAAGAAATTTGGAATTTAAAATTTGAACTTCTTTCTAGGGAGGGAGATTATTTATGGGAAAACCCAGAATTAGATGGTATGAATTTTGGGTTTGAGTCCTACCTTCATTATTTGATCTTGGGGTTTATTCTGACATATCTGAAAGTCTCAGATCTGTGAAAACTTTGGATAAAGAATATTAACTCTTTCTTGGGATTATTATAAAAGTTAAATGAAATTTAATATATAAAGAATATAAATTTAATTTTTATAAATATGTACATAATATAAATTTAATTTATATAAGTATATAATTTAGTCTAATTCAATTTATATTAATTTATATAAAAGTTATATATCTATATATTCCTAACTTGAAGAAGATAAAAGAGGACTAGATCTGGAGTAAGAATGTGTGCTTAAGCTCTAGATTTCCAGTGATTACTTGAGTGATAATAGGCAAAGAATTTGGTTGCTCAAAACCTCACCATTTTATCTATTAAGGTAAAGTGAATAAGTTTTATAAAGTTTTAATAAGGTGATTATTACAATCTTAAAAATCCTAAAAGTAGTTTATAAATGTTTACTAATTTTTTTATTTTATTTTTTATTTTTAAGATAAAAGACTGGAGATATATAAACCAGAATATCACAAAAGCCAATATAGAAAGTACCCGATTATAGCAAAGATAGTAGGGAATTGGCACTGGATGCTGTATTACAGAATATTATCTTTGCATTTGTTGAAACAGAAACAATAAAGGAAATACTAAATTATAGAGAGGACAGTGGGGAATTAACACTGGATGATGTATTACATAATGTTATCTTTGCATTTGTTAACACAAAAACAGTGAAGGAAATAGCAAATTACAGAGAAAATAGTAGGGAGTTGATACCAGATGCTGTATTATATACTGTTATCTTCATCTTTGTTACTCAGTTATACAAATGACGGCTCGTTTGATTAATCAATTTTCTCCACCTCATCTCCATTGTTCTACCACCCTATCAGTTGTCTTCCCATTGGTAATAACTGTACCTTTTGGTTTATTTACTCCCTCATGCTCTCCCACTGGGAAGAGACTTGGCTGCTTCGAATTATGCTGTGTGAAACATGGGCGTTCACAAATTGCCATGGCAGGAGTTGGAGAAGCACCCATCCTCAAAGACTATAACTGGCAAGCCCTCTCAGCCATCTGGTGTCGGGTGGAGTAGGCGAGGTTACACAGCAAACCACCAGGCTCTGCCTCCATACAGCATGTTTGTGTCCAGAGGCTCAGGGGAGTCTTCAGGGCTGCTTTTCTGGAGGGCAGGGTGTACCATCTGGCTCCACCTGCGGGAAATGCCTCTCTGCTTTCGGGGTTGGATGGACTGGGAGGCCTCTCCCTGCACAGGCCGCCGAGTTCCCAGTGGAATCTCCTGGTGTCCCCTCTGTAGGCATCCTATTACTCTCTGGAGACTATTCCCACCCAATTAGAGAAGCGGGTCTGCACCTTAACTTCATGTCTTTGCTTCCTCCCACCTCTTGATCTCCAGTATTGCTGTTCCCCACCCCTTGTGGCTGGGCATTGGGTGCACTTAAGCTGCTGGGCAAAAGTGGCATAGGTCTCCCCCACCTGTGCTCACTGTGGTAGTCCAGGGTGTGTACTAAGTTTGGTTATCAGTTCAAGGAGAGAATTGGAGGATTTTCTCGGGTCTGCTGTGTAGAGTATGTTGTAGTCTCTCATGCTCCAGGATTGCTGCTTTTCTGTGTAGTTTGGTGCTGTGGATTCTTACAAGGTTCATATATGCAAGCAGTGTGAAGACCCTCTTGTTGCTCATATTAGTAGTTTAGGGTGAGTTCTGAAGTCCATGGACTCAGCCTGTTGTCAGAAACACATGGTGAATGGCCCCTGAGTCTCGCATTGCTCAGAGAGGGAGTTCAGGGTGGGTGATGAAGCCTGGTAACTCAACTCATGCTTCCTGCTTGGTGTTGGAGTGAGAAGGGTGTGGGGCTGTGTGTCCCACCTCTGTCTGCAGCTCTCTCTTATTGTTGAGCTCCAGCTCCCATTTGTTTTATGGCTGGATCTCTGGGAATTCCTGTGGCCCTGGAGTCGTTTCCACTCCTCTCTGCTGCGATGAAGCCATATCCACCTGGCGTGCATAGAGCTGGATGTGGCGGAATGCTCACTGGTTGCCTTGTCTCCGCCCTGCCTCAGGGCATTGATTAGAAAGGTTTCTGCAGAGTGGGGATTTTGCTTCTGTGGCTGTTGTATCTTCACGTACTCAAACTGGATTCAACCACACCTTCCAACTGACTGCTGCTGCTTCCCTTCCGAGCTGCACTTTCTCCTCTCTGGTTATGGACCAGCTCTCAGGACTCCGCTCTCCCCTGTCCCAGTCGGTAGGTCTGCACAGGCAGGGGCTTCTGAGGCTGAAGCTGCGAGTGCCTTAATGAGGGAGCGGCTGGGGGTGTGTTTGGAAGCAGCGCTCCTTTCTTTTCCGCCTCCTCTTCCTCTCACTATACCATGAGGGCCCTTCGAGCTTTTCCTCCAGGAGAGGTCTTGTTTGTTATTTCTGAGGGCTTCAATTCCCCTTTCAGATCGTTCCTGGGTCCATGACAGCAGGGCGCTCATTTCTCTCCTTCTTGTCTTTCTCATGTTTCTCTATTCTAGTATCTGGGCGGCGATCCTCCGGGAGGATCTTTCTCTGCTGCTTACCAGTCGCCATCTTATCTGAAGTCCTCAATGTTTACTAATTTATACCTTATCTTGTTACAGAAAGCATATTCATATCATAAAGAATCTTATATTTGATTCCAGGCAATTTGATTCTGTAGGTTCTACTTTTAAGTAGGTGATCCCCAAAGTAAATTTGGTTCCTTGGATAGCTTGGATTTTATATATGGTTACAAATGATGGCATCTCTAGAAAAAGCATGGCTATCCCTAATGCTGAGTAGACAGAGATTTCTCCCTAAGGTCCTTAAAGAGAGACACTATGACCAATACACTTTTCATAGAAAAGGTTTCTGGTTTCAACCAGAGACCCATTCTTCTGAAGAATGACATTGATGGGGAAATAAGCCAAATAGACTTCATCTCATAACCAGTTGTCAGCTTGAGGCTTCTCCTTTTTCTTTCCAAGGAGACTGAATTTTACCTCGATGCTTCATTCTTTACTGATGCTTTCCTGGGTGAGAAGGTCTTTATATTTTTATTTTTGTATTAGATGCAGTGAAAAGAGTAGGACTCAGTCCTTATTTTTATTGAAGAAAAGGAAATGCTGGGCACTGCTAAGTGGCCTTTTATTCATGAAGATGTATTTGTTTCCTGTCCTCTGTAAGGTTTCAATATCCTTTGTCTCCAGCCTCTGGACAGAGACCTTTCCTGCTTTTCTAAGTGAATTTTTTCTTTTCTTTTTTCTTGAGCTCTAGAGTCATGTAGATGACTGATTTCCACATAACTCTTCTTAGAACTTGAAAAGATATTTCAAACACAATACACTGATAGTGTTCTTTTCCCCTTTACCACTACTGTATCCACCAGTTTTCTGGACAACTTGTCTGGGGCCCTAACTCACTATTTCTCTTCTGGTTCCTGTGTTGTTGTGTAAGTAACCACTGACCAGCCACACATCAGAGGACCTTTTATCTCTTTTCCTTGTCTCTTACTGTCCTCATTCATTCCATCACCACGAGCTGCCTCTGAAGTATTTCTCAAAGCCATTCACCATGATCATTGCAGCTCCCCAAGTTCAAAGCACTCTTTTTTTTTTTTATTTTAGAAACATAAAAGTACAAAAACATATTGACAAACAGACACCCATTATCATAGAAAATAGTACAATCACAACTAATCTATAGACAAGGTGATATGGTCTCAGCAGTAGTTGTTGCTTTATCCATTGATATCTTCGAATTGTAGATGTATGGACCCATATACAGACATGCAAATTTAGTCAGAC
>PVLD010027093.1:0-21245 GCA_004027595.1 Dinomys branickii
GTATTATATCACTTAATGCTAAGGAATAATTGATGACGGGCTATTTGATCAATCTTGTATGTCTGTATGTGTTATCCTGAACACACACTTCGAAGATATCAATATGCAAAGCAGCAACTATTGGTGGTTTTTGTTGTTGTTGTTGTTGTTGTTTGCCTGTTTTGTTTTCTGTCTTTGGATTTTTGGTTTTTGTGTTTTTTTCTGTTGTTGAGAGGATTAACTGTCTGACTAAATTTGCATGTCTGTATATGGGTTCATACATTTACAATTCGAAGATATCAATGGATAAAGCAATAACCACTGTTGAGACCATATCACCTTGTCTATAGATTAGTTGTGATTGTACTATTTTTTATGAAAATTGGTGTCTGTTTGTCAATATGTTTTTGTACTTTTACGTTTCTAAAATAATAATAAAAAAAAAAGAACGGAGGGATAAGGGAAAAAATGAAAAGGACAGAATGGGAAGGAAAGAAGTCAAAGAAATAGCCAATGGTATCAAAGTCAGCCTCCTCATGCAACAATTTTAAAGTCTAGATGTGGCATGTTAAAACAAATTTAGACACTAGTAAAGCAAATCAAGCATGAGAAATACAATCTGTAATAGTACACAACTTCAGCTTATTAGAAACCAGTGATATCCTCCATACTGTTTGTAGGGCCAAACTGGAGAAGATTACTTTTCACAAAAACAATTTTGCAAAATCTTGATTTACATTTCTCATAATAGAGATCCTATCTCGTCCTTCTTTTACACACTTGAAAATGCTGCTCAAATTTCTAAGTGAATATATTTCCACTTAGTCTTGATCTCAGTGAACCCTGTACCACAAGTCAACCAACATAATAGGTTATTTGAATCTTAATTCTAAAAATAAAAAAGACAAAGGGTCAGGGATATAGCTCAGTGGCACAGTGCCTGCCTGGCAAGTACAAGGTCCCAAGTTCAATTCCTGGTACCAAAAAAAAAAAAATCTCAAGAAAAAAGACAACAGTGAACAAGAACAACCTACTCCTCAAACAAGCTTCACATCAACAAATGAAGCTAAATCAAATCAGTTATGGAAATAATTGTCGTGTAAAGTTACTCATACACACATTCAACACCGTACAACATTGCCACAGAAATGAAGACCTTTACCTAGTGTCTAACAACTTTCTTAATTACCCACAACTGATTAATTTCAAGTCCTCTCATCTCTGTTTACCTACTGCCTACTGTATAAACATTTGGAGAAATCTGTCACTACAAGGCACTCTTCCCCAGCCTGTGATGTGTCTGCACGATCCCAGGCCACGTTCAAAACAGTAGAGAAGCGTAGTTCTCCCAGCCCAGTGTGTCTTTATCAGTCAGGCTGCATAGTTTCTGCTTGGTCCACATGCTCCTCGGTTCTTTTTCTTTTACATTTTCCATACCTGCGTTGTCTCTTTGTCTCTCATTTCCACACAGATCTTATTTCCTTAGTCGTTCCCATCATACTGGTTCTGCTCAGGGTTTCAGATTAATCTATGTGTCATTTAGATAATATTATTGTGCAAAAACAGGTTACCAAATTTAATACAAATTACTCAAACTAGTATCCACAATCAGAACTCAACATGTTTTTCAAGAAAGAACCCTAACTCCAGTTGGTCAACCCTCGTCCTAAAACAAGGGTTGAAGATACTTCTCCCTAAAATATCCTTTTCTCTCGAAGTGTTGAAACCCTGCAATTTCACAAAGCATGGAATCAATTTGGGCATCTCTGTGAAGGCTTTGTGATATTTCCAAACGGGTCTGATTCCTTTTTTCCTCCCAAGCCCTCAAACGTCCTTCGATGATGCTGACTATAATCTGTCCAGTGGCTGAGCTATTTTTATATAAATGTTCTTAAACTTGCCTGATATACCTGAGGTACCTCATCATAAACATGCTGCTTGGTTTTGCTTTGAATCTACAATGGAACAGAGCTCCGTGACTCACACACAGTGGTCAAAGAAGTGATTGAGTGAAATTAAAAAGTCAGCAAACTAAATAAAACGCAGCCACCAGAACCCATGCCTAAAAGCTGTTGTCTGCAGAAAGCGGGGTGCCCACTGAGGGATTCCCTGACCACAATGTGATAGCCCCTCTGACTCACCCAGAGCATGGGGGTGTGTGACGGGAACCAGCCCTGCGGTTTCAAACTCTTTGGAGCAGACTATATTTAAGGAACTTTTATCAACAAAAATACCCTTCTTCATTCTTTTTCCACACAGGTGCTGCCCACAGAGGAGTCCCAGATGACTCAGGTAGTGGAAACCTTTATCCATATTTAGTGATTTCACATCCAGGAGATGGTGGCCGCCCTCCAACCTGCGTGCTGTGAGCCAGGGAGGGGGAAAGGAGAGAGTGGCTGGCAAAGTGGACAAGTGGAAGATGGAGGCCCACAGCCCAGCCGCTGCTGCCTCTGGGGAGAGGAAGGTTATGCCTTCCAGCACCAAAGTAGGTTTTTCCTGGAAAACGTGAACTTAGTGCTTAGATTACACATAAATGGCAATAATGAATTTACATCATTACTTACCATAATATAGGCACTGTGACAGAAACCAGTTTATTTTATAAAGAACATTCAAAATAATATAGCATGTGTGAAGGGGGAATCATCTAGTTAGTCAATAATAAAATATAGCTAGAATTCTACTAAATTATGTTAAGTAAAACAAATGCACTCAATAGGACCAATAAAATGGCATAAATATTTGGTAGAAATCATAAATTTAAAAATTTGGCAGCAATTTACAGTTCTATATATTAACTGTGTCTAGTAATTTATTATTTCATATTTATATAGTATGCAAAGAAACTTTGTAAGTTTAAGTGATGA
Source organism: Dinomys branickii (assembly GCA_004027595.1). Classification (NCBI taxonomy): domain Eukaryota; kingdom Metazoa; phylum Chordata; class Mammalia; order Rodentia; family Dinomyidae; genus Dinomys; species Dinomys branickii. The sequence goes on from PVLD010027093.1 coordinate 2,847, forward strand.
TAATAAGGCATATACAAAACCCCCAGAAGACTAGCAATAAATGATCTGGGATTCATTATGGACAGTGGTGTGTGACCTGTGAATTTGAGGCCTCTTTGCTGTTTATCACTATATTCCTGGATTGAGTGCCACCCTTAGAAACAAAGGACAATAAAAAGAAATTGAATAAAACTATTAGAATTAATATACTTAGTAAAGCTACAGGGTACATATCAACATATAAAAATCATCAGATTTCTACACAGCAACAACAAACTGCCTAGAAAAAGGATGGGGTACATCCCACCCATGACAGTGTCATAAGGTATTTAGGAATGTATTTACCTGAGGAAGCCGAAGATGTGTACAATGAAAACCATAAAACACTGATGAAAGCTATGGAAGGCCACATCTACAAGCAGAAATGTGCCCTGCATTCACAGACTGGAATAACTGGTCTCACTAAAATGTCCATACGACCCAAGAAATCCACAGATTCAATGCAATTCCTATAAAACTACAATGACATTTTTCAGAGAAATAGAAAAAAGTCCTAAGGTTCATGTAGAACCACAGAAGACCTCAAAGAACAAAAGCAATCTTGAGCCAAAAAGACAAAACTAGAAGCATCATCCTACCAATCTCACTAGATTCTGCAGAAATATAGCAGTCTAAACAGGCTGTGTCAGTATGAAACACACCCACAGAACAATGGCACAGAGGAAGGGCTCGGAAATAATGCTCGGTCAGGGAGTCTGCACTCAAAGTCCAAGAGCCACGGATTTGAGGACAGTGGCTGTTGCTGAGAGCGCCACCCAGTGGAAAGGCGGCCTCAAGGAACATTTGAGTGTGTCTTCACTCACCTTACTCTCTGGATCCAGCGCTGTCTGTGTTCAGGACTCTGAGCAAGTCACCATGGCACAACTACAGACACTCATGAAAGAGGACTTCCAGAGCGGCTTCAGCACAAGCCACAACAGAGGGGGTAAGTGTGTTTGAGGGGTGGGGCACCGTCTAAAAGAGACTGATAGCAATGTGGCTTTATAATATGCTTTAAGAATTTGACCATTCACTGTAATTTGATTGTGTTTTGTAATGTGATGTGTAGAAATACAATCTTGTTTATAATGATAACACAGTCAAATATGTAAAGGTCTTAACACTGATGAAATAACAGCAAAATTGTTCCTTCCTGGTTACATGGAGTGAAGGAAACTAAAACCACAGTCTTCAGCCATATACTTGTGTGAATTCACAGCCACACACAACGGCTCACACTTTCTCTCTGTGTCCACCTATAGGAACTTAGAATCCTGCCAGACCTGGGCTAGAATGGTCGGAATACTGATCGACCGGAGTTGACCGAATACAAAGTCTGTAAAGTGCTTTTAAGAACTCCACTTCCTGTGGCCACATCCCCTCTTGCTTTACATGGTAATATTACAACATTCCTGTCACGTTAAGAAGCATCTACTTTTTATAATTGCAGTGAGAGAGTTACATACGGCAGCTCCACCCGTCCCCCTTGCTCACCAGTTAGATGAGCAGGAAACACGGTTCATGCACTCACTCCCCAGCATATGTACACAAAGGTAGCAGGCCGGAGCGCTGCCTCTTAACCTCACTTTGCTGATCTAAAACGCCTGATTGGTATTATACAGCGGTAAGAATAAAATTAAACTGAAAAAAGTTCACACCTACTAAAATAGTTAAGAAAATGTTCACATCTAGAAATAAATTTTTAAAACTATTTTCCATTTGACATAACAGAGTCTCTGTCTTCTAATTTGGTAGCATTACAGATTCTAGCTTGTAAAAGACAAAAATAAACAATTTCTACCACATATAAAATGTATCCAATATATTTTATAATATATTCGCTTTTGTTCATTCCATCAGTAGTTAGTTTTGTATTCCTAAAATCATGTTAAAGCTAACTTCTTTACTGAAACAACAAACATTAGATTGATTTGTAATAATTTGATTATAACTATTAAAGTACACCAAGGAATTCTTAGAGAAAGAAGAGAAGCTAAATTTCATGATGTATACTTTTATAGATTCAGTAAATCATACTTCTCATAATCAAATTGTCTTATTTTCAAATGTCAGTCAACAAATTAAAGATAAATTTATTTAAAATGTCATTTGCCATTGAAGTAGTTCTGATTAATATGCGTTTCTCTCATCAGTGTTTACTAAAACTGTATCTATAAAGAATTTTTATATTATAAACCAGGTCCTTGAACTTGAAAAATTTTAGGTACTAATTGACTTCTTTTCAGCAAATTCATTGCCTTCATGGATGCAATCTAATCTATTTCTCTTTTTGCCTCTTGTCAGGAGTTCCTAAACATCTGACTGTGATTAAGTTTTCATAATCTCATTTAAAGTTACATGATGCAGTTTTAAAGTTTTGCAGAGAACTGAAAAGGACAGTAGGTCATATTAACCTGAGACAATTCTGAACTGTTCTGAGCTTCGTGAGAAATCAAATGGCCTGTCTATAATTCCTTACCCTTTTCCTACCTAAAAAATGACATTATTTTACACTTCAGCTCAAATTGGGATACAATCAGCCAAACATTAAATTGGGAAATCACTAGTGCTCAGCTGCTGCTCAACACATATCAAATATAAGCAATTAAAACTCAAGTACCCCAAGCAAAACATTAAAACTTTTACATCTCAGAAGGGGCTCATTAAAACCAGATGACTAGCTTGGCTCACTGAAGGACTTGGCTGAGACACACCCACTTCAGGTCCGTAGTCTCAGTTGCTCACATCTCCACATCACAGGCTCAGGAAGGTCCTCTGAAGCTTCTCCAACCTCTCTTCCAATAGCTTTACTATAACATCCTGGAGAAGCAAACGCCTCTATAGGTTCCCATGCAGGAATAGTCTAAGATACCTTGTACCGTTACATTGTATAACTTTTCAGCAAACAAATAAACAAAACTTTCTTTATTTTATTCTGCAAAAATCTCCTCAAGACAATCTTATCCATGCCTTTTGGCCTCTCTCTAGTGAATTTGAACAGTGCTAACCAAAACTGAGTCATACCAACAGCAGAAGCTACATGCCCTTCAAGATCACAAGCCAGGAGAGACTTAGATTCTTCATAAAAGTATGTAAATAACACCCTAAAAATTCATAAAGCCCACTTTTGGTTAATGTGCATTTTTACTATGTATGAGTAATTTATAGAGTCAATTATTTAGTCAGTGATTATCGGGAAGAACGGAATAGACAATTAATTTCAGATTTCCCATAGAATACCCACTTTATATGAAGTCGTGTTCTACCTGACATTAACTCACCCATCACCACAGAGGATTTGATGAGGAATTAGGAATAGCCTCAAGCAGTCTGTGAATGAAGCACTGACCATGTGCACACTGTATTAAAATAATCTCATCATATTAAGTTACTTAATAGGTTTAGCATTTCTGAAGTCTATGGAGATTTATTATTTAGCAAATAACGCTTAAACCTACAAATTATAGGCTTGAGAAAGTGCACTCCTTCTTCCTATTAGCAGGGTTCCAAAAAATAATCAGTGCATATTCTTCCCTTTCCACCAGCCTCGAGTCAATGTAATTAAGCAGCTAGGAACACAGTTTAATAAGAGGGTGCAGCTTTATGACATGAAACTGGTGGGAGAAGAGGCCCAGACAGTTTTGAAGCTCAGGTACCAGTGAGTCAGACTCCGCCCTCCCACACCCGCCGCTCCTAGCGCTGTCTGCTTCTGCAGTCAGACTCACTCCAGACAAGGACCCCAAAGACTCACTTTGCCGTTTCAGCTGAGCAAGTGGGAAAAGGAATCAATGAAGGTATAATATACTTAACGCAGTCTATATTACACACCATGGTGCGGCGCAGTATCTGCTTCCTCCCTACGCCATTGAGAAGGGTGGTGTCTGTAATGCACGGACTATTCGTCCTTCCCTCTGTGGCTTAGAGCAGGAATGCCATTCGAGGGCTACCATTAAACAAAGTTTCTCATATCACATAAGATTCCATGCTAAATAAAGCACAAAGTTACACTCTTACTTTGTCACCACATAAATTTCCTTTTTCTGTTGGGGTCCTGTTCTCTCTGGGTGTGCTACTGTTAACTGCTGTGGGAATTTTAATCACAGAATAGTCGTGACATGGAGTTTATATTCACTTAGGGCAAGCACCTGTCTTCAATTATGATGCTACCGATTTAGTGTATTATTTCTTACTAATTTAAAAGGTATCAATCATTCAATAACTTCATAACCTTTTCAATTATGGTTGATCCTTAGGTCCAAGCCAAACTGTGTAGAAAACCACATATCAAGCTATTTACAAAGTTGTGTATCTACTTAAATAAATGCTCACCTTCAGACAGCAGTAACATGAACCGTACAGTTTGACAAGCAGAAACATTTTTCCTTTATGTAAAAATTTCCAATTCCACCTGACCATGACTTTGAAATACCAATGACAACCTGTCACAACGCATGCAGCTCAAGTTGCCTCAGATTTCCCTCCCTTAGCTAGCTTGCTGGAACCCATGTTCTCTGCATTTAATTAGTTCTCCCTTGCTATGCTGCTGTAGCAAGTTCTGATGCGGAGGCTGCTGCAGGCTGCATGAGCCTGGTGCGTCTGAGACACATGCAGCTCTTCAGGCTGTCACCAGTGTGTCTCTTCTGCCTCCCCTTTGCTGGGAGTGGCTTGGTGTTATCGTAGATGAGCTTTCTCCGTGTGAGAACAGACAATACTTCCACACTGACGTTTTCCAAGGCTTCCATCTTATTTCCTGCTCCATGAACTCGGGAATCTGCTGTCTCCCTGTTGGCATCTGAGTGTCAAACCCTTAAATCCAGTTCGTGGCCCAGTGACTGTGGTCAAAGGAAGGAATAACAGGTTTAGTCAGGTCTAGGGAGGCAAAAAATGGGAGCACGTGCGGGATGCTGGCCCTGCAGTCACCACAGGCACTGGAGACCCGGATCTCCAGGAGGAGGATGGAGCGCGCCATTACTGCAGGGTGCTAGGGAGACGAAGAAAGCCATGTCCCTCTATCGCCCGTCCTCGCCACCTGGTTACACACTGTGCAGGAGTCAGTAAATAACCTCACCTAACTATTACAGTACGTTATTTCAGTTACAACAGAAACGCACTCACCCTGTCCTCTGGGTGCATCCTTGCACACAGCATTAGGTCATGCTGTTCTGCAGCCAGAGCCTCTGGCTAACGTGCTTGTTTCTTAAATCCAGATGTCTTTACAGCACCGAGGGAGAATTCTAATTATAGATGCAACCATGCCCATCTTGCTCCGCAGACGATGCCAGAGGAAGCAAACACAACAGTGCTATCCCGACATTTTTTTAAAAATAAAGAATTAGTTGTGAGATTTGTGAGTATATCCTTCTCTGCATGGCCTCCCTGTCCACTGCTGTCCACTGTCACACTCGTGGGCCCCAGAGGGCACAGGGCCTGATGTGCCCAGCTCTGCCCAGGGCAGCTCTCACCCTGGCATGGTCTGTCCTGAGGAAGCGCAGAAGAGTGGGCTGCACACATGCACTTCGCTAGCAATACAATTCTCTTAAAACCTACACCACCTATCACATGAGTCATTCAACATAGTTCTACTGGACAGCAATCAAAAATGAATTCCTGGCATGTCCCACTTATTAAGCCAATGCATCATCCTTGAGTTTCCTTTCCTCAGCTGTGCTGGGTTCTGGTGGCCCATCTACCAGGGGAATGGTTTTCTCTTGGCTTCTATCTCAGGTCATGCTGATTCGGAGCCAGGATGGGAAGCAGAGACCCTTGCTCCACACTATGGGCTAGACCCTACCAATGGAGATAATCACACACCTGCTAGTGAGGGCGTGTGTATGTGAAATGCAGACACACACACATGTCTGACCCTCTCTGCACTCAGAGAGGAGAAGTGGCATTTGGCATTTTCCCAAGGTTTCCACCTTATTTCTTGCTCTTTTCTATTTCTTTGCTTTGTCCACAATAATGGAAGGGTTAGAAAAACCTGTGCTTTGCACTTCATGTAGGGCATGATAGTCTGATTTCCAGTGGCTGTGGGGTCAGCTTTGTAGACTAAAAGAATAGGTCGACATGTTTTTTTTCTAATAATGAAAAACAAATTAAACATTAAAATGTTCCACGTGGTAAAACATGCAATTACTAGAACTATATGATGGGCAATATTTCTCAGTATATTCCTGATGCTTGAATCTCTACTTCCTGGCCAGAGGTGATCACTGGAGCCTCATGGGTATGTCCACAAACGGTTCCTGCACATATGGCACCTGTAGGTCTGTTATAATGCAACACTGCCGCATACTTAACGGAGTGACTGTAATAACAAGTAACGCACAGTGCTAAAGATGACCAGAACAGGAAGAAGCTAAGGGTTTATTCCCTGCTGATTGGAATGTGAATCATGCTCTGCACAGAGGCTCTGGGAAATGGTTTGTCAGCATCCACCTAAGCTAAACCTGTGTCCTCTCTAGAACTCAGCAGCGTCACTCCCAGGGGTGGGCCCACCAGAACAGTGTACGTGTGTGTGTCCTTGCACATGAGAGGCAGAGAATAAAATCGCTCGTGACAGCTCAATGTTAGTGACCGAGAATTCAGAACCATCTAAGCATTTATCAAAAGCAGAATGAATAAAAAAGCTGTTACTTTCATACCCTGGGATATACAGCAACAACAGTGCAAAACTATCACTATTTGCAACACCGTGGACAAACATTACGGATACGTTGAGCAGAAGGAAGCAGACACAGGGTGAAGTTCAACCTACGGAAAGTACGAAAAAGGAGAAAGTAAGTAAGCAATCCAGATAGAGTTAGACATCCGGGTGGAGGTGGCCCTGGCGGTGGCACCAGCACCCTTGTGCTATCCGTCATCTATTTGGGGATCCAGCTAAACTTAGTTTGCAAAGACAGAAGGATATTGTGTAAGTACTTTTCTGAATAAACTTAAACCTCAAAAGTAGTTAAAAAATAAGATGAAAGTAGAAGCAACCTCATATGTTTAACACACAGTTCAAGTGAAGAAAATAGAATTGTACTTACTGACACAAATGTAACTGTAACAGAGTTGTATTTAAACGGTAAGAGTAGAGTACCAGATACCATATTATAACAGAGTTCACTTGTGCGATATGTACAAATACACATGTAAGTTTCTGTGAAATGCTATTGAGACACATATTGAACCTTCATAGTTATATTAGGAAAAATAATATTCTTTTTCTGGGGAGTTAAGTGAAAAGTATTTGCTTTGCTCCACTTGTAAAAAAATACTTTGCTCTACTTGTAAAGTTGTTTTTGATGGTGTGTTAATATATATTGTACATGAAAATGTGCATTGTAAATATCGACTTATAAATGCATGTACCCATTAATACCTCACACCTATCCATTTAAAATAATGAAACCAGGCAGACTAAATTCCACTGATGTATGAATGGATAAACAAAATATGGTATATACATAAGATGGAATATTATTTAGTCTCAAAGGGAAGGAAATTCTACCACTTCCAACAGCATGCAAGAAATTGAGGACAGTGTTGTGATTTAAATAAGAAGATGACAAGAGAGGACAGACTCTGCCTAATTCTATTTACATGAGCTACCTGAAGTAGTTAAATTCATAAAAACCGAAAGTAAGACTGTCGTTACCAGTGCCTGGGATAGAGTAGAGAGAGGATATTTGTTTAGTGGTCATTACTTTTCAGATCTGCAGGATCTGTCCCAAAACAATGTATTCATTTATAAGTCACATTTATAAGTTGATATTTACAATGCACATTTTCATGTACATTGTATATTAACACACCATCATAAACAACTTTACAAGTAGAGCAAAATGTATCTTAAGTCCCAGGAAAAGAATATTATTTTTCCTAATACAACTATTAATGTTTTTGCAGATCTGTCCCAAAACAATGCAGACATATTTGACACTGTTGAAGCACACACTTAAAAATTGCTGTGAGGGGAAACTTTGTTATGTGATATTTTTTTGCCCCAATCAAAAAGTGAAGTGAATATTCTCAGTACCATAACAACAACAAAGATATGTTTTTCTAAACTTTTTTGAATTGCCTTAATCATGTCTTGATATTTCTCACATTCATTTATATACAACTAGCTCAATTACAACATCGTTATAGCAAATTTCATCACATAGCAGCATGACTAACCATTTCCCAAAGCTACTATCAAGGGAGATACTCAATTAGCATCCAGTAAATGAGAAAAAAGTCCAACAAAAACTATCTTGTAGCCTCCATCAACATTTAAAATGCTTTGCACAGCTTCGTTTATTTGATTTTCCAAGAGCATAAACTACAGACACACAGAGTGGAGAGTGCCAAGGTGTATCCACAAAAGAGTTCATTACAGGATGTTCTATAATAGCACATTCTTCCATGTGAAGGAAGGAGGAAAAAATGAGCACTGAATCCACCTGGAGAAACAAGCAACCTGCAGGCACTTCTCCCTGCAGGATGAGCTCCCAAGAGGGTGTTACATTGTCTTATCTTGCAACCAATAAGCACCAGTTTCCACCATAGAAAATGCATTCTAGATTCTTCTGCAGTGCTGTTTCCTAATCTAAGGACAAAAGAACTGTCGCCTCTGCTTTCCATAGGAGAAATTAGGTTGGTTTGTCTTGTACTTTGAAACTGCACAGAACAGTATGAAAACTCCATCTAGTGCATACATGCATGTGTATGTGTACATGTACATATCCATAGCTCTTAGTTCAAGTTGTGAGTTTACATTTGTCTCACACTTCGTGCAGCCACAATACCCAGCTACCAGTGGGCACCGTGGACATTAACAGTGTCTTTGCTGTCGACAGTCATGATTACAGTAGAACTCCAGGCATTACGGCATTACAATAAGACAGATGGAAAACAACCACAGTAGCAGAATAATTACATTACAGAATATTTTACTAAAATAAGAGAGTAATGGTATTAACAGCAATCACAGAAACAATATATTAATGTTTCATTTTCTGTACCAAGGCCTGCGGCCTCCTACATGCCTTACATTAGAACACTTAAACCCATCTTTCACAGTAGAGTTAATATCTTTAAATAAGGAAATTAGGATGCAAGGAGTAAAGCAAGTTCTGTATGGAAGCTGAGCTGCACAGTAGCAGGAGCACAAGGGCAGACCTCCGGCTCTGGTCTCGTCCACCATTACATCATGTTGCTTTAGCACATGATAAAGCCCCTAATTACATCTCCTTAAGTAATATCTAACTCCAAGCAAGCTTGGTGATTTCCCACATTAATAAGAGAAAGGTCTACTAATCTGTTGTCCAAGTTTGCCTTTTATTCAACTTGTAGCTATCCAGTAAGAAGCTTAACTTAAAAATATAGTGCAAACCTCTACAGCATATTTAGAATTCTAACTTAGTTGAAACTATACATTAAAAACTGAATGACCCAATCTCCGGTCACAGAGATCATGTGGAGTTGAACTTCAAGTCAAGTTTGTTTGCTTACCAAATTTGGTATATGTTAAGTGGTATGTAGTTCCCATAAATACAGGGAGCACAAAAGGTCCCCACCACATCAAAGTTTGGGTAACACTTCATTTCACCAAGCACAAATATAATATAACTTCCCTATTCTATATTTATGGGGCAGGTGTTGACCCTGTAATAATAACTTCACTAAGTAACGTCAACTAGGAAAATATACCCCGTGAACAAGATTGGTAAATACAGTCAGTAGGCTCGTAAGGAAAATGCACTGTTTATTTCAGTTTTCCAAGCAGGAGCTACAGCACATGGCAATTATCTTGAGGCTTTTTGCTTCACAAAAGGTAGCTTCCAATTCCCTGACCACAATTCTGAGCAAAGCTATCAGTCACGGGCCCACCTTCAAATTCTCCCTTCCAATCTGCGCAGTGCGTGCGGGGTGGGTGTGGACAGTGGGAAGCTTCCAGCTGCAGCTTTCAGGGAGGGAGTAGACTAGCACCGATCTAAGAGTTCTGCTCGTGCGTGGTCTCCTTGTGGGGGGCATTTAGCTGTCGTGGACACCTCTCAGCTGGAAAATAAACACATAACCCTTCACAGCATGGGGCCTTTTAATTTAAATGGAATTGACTAAAGCTTTTACTTAGTCACCTCAAAGCAGCAAATATTTATTGTCTGTGTAGTACTGTTTCTGTATTTTTTAAAGAGACAATAATAATATCCCCATTTAATGATTAATATTTTTGCTATGGATTTAATTAATGAGTTGATGTTAAGCAAGCTGAATTCAAGGATGTGAGGCTCGATGTTGGTAAATTTACTGGCTCTGCATCTTAATTCCTCTCTTGAAGTCGTCTGCAGAATTGCTGTATGCAAATCCTGACAACATTCAAAGATTGACTTTTACCAGCATACGCGCGTGCTATTGATTACCAGCAAATGCCTGGTGTGTCACGTGTCACTGGGTACGAGCCAGTATTCTTCATTCTCCGTGCAACGCAGCAAATGAGCAGATTGCAAGAAAGGACTGGGGGGGCGGGTAAAGGCACTTGCGGGGCCACTGCCCTGCGGAGGGAGTGTGGTTCCGACATGATTGGGAGACGGCTGCGTGGAGGAGACTGGAGTCAGACGAGATGGTTATTTGTATCACTGAACCTGATTCCCTTTCAGGAGCCTCTGCTCACCAGCTTTGCTCTTCTCATACTGGTGGGCAAAACTGACCGAGCTGTAGGGAGGTGTCTCTGAGCCTTGGCTTCCCATCGGTGATGTCTGTGTCCCCGCAGAGGTTCACACTGGGCAGGATGAGTGTGTCTATTCAATGCTGTGACTTAGAGGGCTGAGCTAGATAAAAAGTAATTTAACACTGGTGTTTTTTATTCTTTATTCTTTTCAACTTTTGCATGTTATTTGTACTATAAAAATGTGATTCGGTTTTGGAAATTAATATGTACAACTTTCATGTGTTCTAAAATTACAGAATGAAAGTAAAGCAATACAAATGCCTAAACCTCTCCTTATCACTTGCCAGGGGTGATGGTACCTAGCTATGATCCCAGCTTCCTGGGAGGATGAGGCAGTAAGACCAAAAATTGGAGTCTGCCCAGGCAACTTAGTGACTCAGATCCTGATTCAAAATTTTAAAAAGAAAATTATAAAAGGGCTGGGAATGCCAATCAGTGAGAAGGCCCAGAGTTCAGTCCCCAGCATGAAAACAAAGAGAAACATAATTTCACCAACAAGCTAGGGTCGTAAACCTTCCCAAGGGAGAGGAAATAAAAATCAAGACAATGAAGGTACTTGCAGGCTGTTTTCCACTACATGTCATCAGAAGTCCACCGTGACTTGGGAAACAGCTGTGAGTGGGTGTTTCAAAGAACATTCTAGTGACATAAGTTGCTTTGAGTTTTTCTTTTGAAGATTGATATGAAGTAAGACTTTGACCTAAAAACATTATATTACCTTTACAGTTTATCGCTTTTGTATTTTCTAGAGAATTAGCTAAGTTTAACCAAAGAAGTACCAAAATTAAATAATTTAGAATTTTAGTTAGGTAGCTGACGTGTTTCCCTGTCTTGATGAGCTGTCAGGATGCTTGGGGCTGGTGTGATGCACCCTCTGAACTTGGCCTTTGTCTGAGCACCATACCTGGCCACGTGCTCAAGAGAGGAGTGAACTCTAACATGGATGCTCGAGACCTTACAAGGGAGACCAGGCGTTTCATTTCCTACACATCCCACACATGGCATGCTCATGGCAATACCCGATATACAGCACATAATCAAGCTGGTGTTTATAATAGCAACGCCTTAGTAAACAGTGCTCTAGCATTGTGCTGCAGTGGCAAGCAGAAACACAGCAATGACACCCAGGACTTGGCGGCAGATTTATGTACATCAATGGGCGCTGATGGGGTCATTCCCAGAACATCAGGGCCTGATCTCTGGCAGCCTAGGGCTTAGATGGGATAAGCAAGCAGGAAAATACAGAGGCAGAGTGGCCTGTCAATTGGGAATTGGTTTATACAAAGTGCATCACAGTGACCAACTGTGCATCACAGCAACTAGCTGTTTCTAAGAGTCAGGAGCAAGCGGAACTGGAACAGGAGCTATTACTACCTGGTCAGCTAATGAACTGAAGTATGCTGACGGGGCCTGCTTTCCGCACAGTGCTACCGGGTGTCCGCTCCCCCTTACTGTACTCCTTCTCCCCGTTCATCTCCCCTTTGTTTCTGTTCCTCTTTTCAGTTACAATTTTAACCAGTCTCTCACAGAAATGACATGGTTATGGTAGTGGTCAGCAGAGTGTTCTTCCAACTCACACTTCCGTGTTTACTATCTTACACATGCATTAGGCTGGCATCATATTACAGAGAAAGGAACAGGTCACTTCTGGGATTATACGAGGATGTCTGAAAACATAGTATTGTGCGAGTTTCATTTTTATTCATTTCTTGTGATTATATAGCCCCGATTTCCTCCTTTGCTACATCATTTCTCAGGCAGGTATGAGCAAGATTTTGAATTCATCATACTTTAATACATCAGCTTTGGTTGTTCTACTGATTAAAACTCTGCTAATAAAAAGGTTGTCAATCTCAAAGGACTCAAAATATATGTGTTGATATTATGTGTTGAAATTTATGTTAAAACCATTGCTGAGATTATGGCAAATTCTATCTGTTCACTGGTTTTGCAACAATGACAAAATAGATTTTAAAATCTGTTATAGAGAAACAAAGAAATCCTTAGGGCTGATACTACAGCTACATTTTTATTTACACACCTAGTTACAACCCATGCACCCATCTATCCACCCACACATCCATGCACCCACCCATCCATCCATCCAACCACCATACCATCAAGCCATCCAACCTACCATCCATCCATCCACCCATCATCCATCCATCCATCCTTCCATCCATCTGTCCACCTATCTACCTGTGCAGTTACATATTTAATTATGTATTCACTAGGTTCCCCCACATTCTACAGCCCTGTGGCAATGGTGTGTATCTGTCTTCAGTTGTGATATTTGGGAACAGTGGACATTTTGTCTCTTGTCAAACTTTTCCTTGGTTCAAATTCAAGCACCATGAGGCTAGACCTTTCTGCTCACATGAGACACAGAGTCAGCCAAGCAGTATTAGAAGACTCAGCTTTTATTTCCCATCTTTCCTATGGCATTTTTCTAGAAAGAAGAAAGTTTTCCCAGGCACACTCTGTTTACAGGTAGAATAACTGCCTCAAGAAGTTTCCTCCCTGTAATGTACAGTTCTGTGGGGGCTTATAGTAAACATCCCTTTAGTAGTTTATCTGAACTGTCAGAGGAGTCAGTGAAATTCTGTACAGCGTAATGATTGGCTTTGCCCTTCTTGCACTGGGAAGGAATATTTAGAGTGCAGACAGGGGAAACAGCTCACATAGGATTACTACAGTAAATTTTTCCAATCGTGTTTATTCTGAGCAGACAGGGGAAGGTACTTGGAAAAAAGTCTGACTAGACTTCCACACCACAGCAGTGGGCAGGGAAGTTGTTTTTAGGGCAGGGCAGGCGTGGAGACAGATGATTCTTTATTTTCTGAGTTAACTGGCTCTCAGTGACATGAAAGGAAACTGTGGCATGGTGACTAACACCAGTGGGAAGAGAGGAAAGGCTCAAGAAAACCAAAATAGAGTTGGAGTTTAAAACATTTCCTTAATTGTTACTTCTTGACTTGCCTCCCCCTCTCTTTCCACCATGTCTTTGAATTGCCTTGACTTTGGTTTCTGAAGCCTTCACTATGGCAATAATTGTTTTCTGTGCAGCATACATAGTATTAGAGGGTCCTGGTCTAGGATCTCTTACAATGTGTTTTAAAGTCAACAGGAATTATTCACTACATCAACTCTTGGAAATATTGAGGTAAGAGTCTACAGAAACCAAATCTACTATCCCAGTCCAATTTAAAATCAGAAGCATAAATATTTTTCAGGCCTTTCAAATTTATGGATATCAAGTGAATGAGCTCCTTCCATGGCAGACTTCTGTAACCTGTCCAAAGTTATTTCTTTAAAGGAGCAAGTGAAATTGTTTGGGGGATCCCGACCACTGGGCAGACCTCTCGTTTACGCTGCTCTCTCAGCTTGCCTCGTTATCACACACCCTTAGATAGCTTTGTTCACTGTTTATGTTTCATCGCCCCTTTACCCACTTTTCTCATTTGTAGAACTTGGATCTTTAAATTTTATTTCTTGGCACCTTTCCCAGACACTTCCTGCACCAGCACTGTCCTGGGAAACGTCCTGTAGCCGTGGGGCTCCCACACACCGGTTAGGACAGGGCTCCTCGCTGCTGGGTGGTGGGCACACGTCGGAAATGTGACTCAGCACGTCCAAGAAGATGCGAGCCCTGTCACGCCCAGGGTTCCCGCCCTTTTTGCTTCTACTCTTTCTCTACTTTCCCTACTCTTGTGTGTGCTTTTCCTCTGACCTTTGGGCTTCTCTCTATTCTGTTTGTCCGTCTTGGGAAGCTCACTCACCCTCGGAGATTTGTCGGTCACTTATCCCAGACGGCCCTCAAATTTCAGATTTGTTCAGCACACTGTACTCAGCAATGGTTACATTTTGGTGTCATACACTCCTAATCTAAAGGAGAAGGATGACATTGCATGAGGAATTGCAAGATTGATGACTATTTCAATAAATGCGTATTTAAGTTTTGAAGGTACCCCACAACCCATGTAATTGAATTTGTTCAGATATCGGAGTCAATTAAGGATTTTAGAAAACCGAGTTGTCATGAAACTGGAAGCTTTAATCCCAGTAGTGTCAAAGAATCACTTCGCTGTGGGAAAATCACGTAAATAAGTGAAACCAATGGCAATGGTTATCATGCAGCCACCTGAGCCTGCAATCAGCGGCCATGCGTGGATGTAAGTGGTGCTCACAGTGTCGTTCTTCTCTTCTGCTCAGAGACATTCTCTCTTTGCCCACTTTAGTGAGAAGTGGGTGCACAGCATGACTGTTCTTCAGGAGTGCTGCTACGGAGGCTATGAACTGATTTCTCAGTGGGGGAGTCTTGCTGCAGCTTGGGGAGAACAGAACTATGACTTGGAGTATACGAGGAGCAAATGGTACCAACAGCAGGACGAGCTCCTCCTCCCAATTCTGCGTTTCAGAAGTAGGCTGTCTATGGAGAACGGAAGGAATGTGGTGAACGCTCTAAAGCACTCACCAGGATTCCAGTGGTCACATGATTCATCTTTGATCATGGCTTTTCACTCCCTCTACATGATTACCTGCTTGACAAGGAGATTCTAGGCATCATGAAACTTCATAAGCAGGTCACTGTACACGTATAAAAATACAGGCATCCTCTGAATTCTTACAATATTGTACCTCAGTCCTAAAATATGAGCAATTGCCTCATAATAGCACTGAGTATGCATTCTATCATTATTGCCTCCAGTTTTCCCAGAAGATTTTTCGTAATAGTTTTATATACAATTCAATCTGGTTTCACCATGTATTTAACTGTTCCATGTTGTCTATTTCAGTCCCTCCCACACGATCCTTTACTGTTGTTTTGTCACATTTTTCATTGCATTTTGTTGTTTTTTTACACTTAGTTTTGAAATTTCCAGGCCATATTTCTGGCCTGGAAATTTCACATTTTAGATTTCACTTTTTAGATTAAATTAACTTTCTTTCTTTTTTCTTTCATTCAGGTAAAATCCACTTAGCGAACATATCACTTAGATACCATATTCTGAAAGTACATAAGAGGTATGAGTTATAAATACAGTAGATAATTAAATCCTCAACAATATTATTGCAGGGAAAATCACATCCTCATTAATCCTGCTCAGATCACTCTGCCTGCTTTGGAGCAGACCTAGCCAACTGTCCTTAGCACTCTCTGAAACAGTTCTGAAAGTCGAGTGAGTGTCTTTAGTTGCCTGGTTATGAGTGCCTGATGTCCTGAGCTGATTGAAAACCTTTATCTCTCATGTGCCTTTTGAGGTTGAGGAAGAGCTGACTACACATGTAAAAGTTATTTTGTAATGCAAAGTTTGAGAACATGAAAGTCTGTGTATAAGAAACTAAAAGAAAACCTAGTATAAATACAAAATAAATCCCAGACATTAGACAGAATAATTTATAGAACATACTTGAATAAGAAAATAATTTCTAGAACTTATTTTAAAGAGCAAAGCAAGATCAAAAAGTGTATTTAATATGCTATAATTTGTCATTTGTGTAAACAGGGTATATATTTTGTTTCCAAAAAGAACCAGGGTAAGAATGAACAAGAAACCAACAGAAATGATCATTTTTAATGGATTGAAAGGCAAGAGTAAAGCCAGTTATTTTGAGAGCAAGAGATCCTTAGGTAAAAATTTTAATATAGTTTTAAAAATCTAAATTAAAATAAAAACATCTGAAGCCCCTTATTGGGTAGAGGTATTAATTAGTAGTAGTAGTAAAAAGGAAGAACTGTACAAGAGAAATTGTTCTGTTTAAAACTTTGTTCTTTTGATACTGTCTAGTTCTGTAACTGCTTCAGGGCTTTCTAATTACTTTCTTGACCCTTGTAACCATGAGAGTGTAAGCAAACATGGAGGATACTTGACTGTGTTTGTAACTGATGGTCATTAATCTAGCCCTGTAATCAGTGCTCTCATTCTGCTAGCTAATTAGAAGAACTGCCAGGCTGTTCTGTCTCATCATATAAAAGTCCTGGACCACCAGGGATTGGGGCCTGATATTCTGGGAATGATCCCAATCAGTGCCTATTGACGTAAATAAATTTGTTTACAAATCCTGGGTGCCATTTGGTGTTTCTGTTGCTATTCAGTAGCAGCAGAATATTTCTGATTTCATTTTAAGTACATAATAAAATAAACAAGTATATTGATATTTGTTAAAAGAAAGATTTTTCATGGAGAGAAGAAAGAAGCATTAATGTAAAATAAAAAAGAAAAAAATTCACTGAGGTTAAAATTTTAGTATAAATACTAACTTGAACTCTTTTTTTTAAAATAAAAGCACAAAAACATATTAACAAACAGACACAAATTAGCATAAAAATAGTAAATTCGAAACTGATTTACAGACAAGGTGACATGGACTCAACAGTGGTTGTTGCTATACCTATTGATATCTTCGAAGTGTATATATATGAACCCAGATACAGACATGCAAAATTGGTCAGAAAATTAATCCTCTCAACAACAGAAAAACACAAAAAACAAAAAAACCAAAGACAAAAAAAAAAACCAACAATAGTTGCTGCTTTGCATATTGATCTCTTCGAAGTGTATGTTCAGGATAACACACACAGACATACAAGATTGATCAAATAACCCGTCATCAATTATTCCTAAGCATTAAGTGATATAATACAATAGTAGAACAATGTTAGCCCTCCTGCATATATGTATATACATATAAACATACCTACATTTTTACCTCTTTCTTTTCACCTTTCCCTCGTCCCATCTGTTCTTTGTTTTTGAATAGATTTCCTTCATGTCTCTTAGTTTATATTCCCACCCTCAGGTTCTTACACCAGTGATACAATACATTGCCTGCACATGTACCGCTGATTTATTTCACTTATGAGTATGGACTCCAGTTTTGACCACTTGCCTACAAAGTCTCCAAAACTGTCTTTCTTTATAGCTGAGTAATATTCTATTATATAAAAATGCTACAATTTTTTAATCCAGTCTTCTGTGGATGGACAATTGGGTTCCTTCCACATTTTAGCTATTACAAATTGCGCTGCTATAAACATGGGTGCACATATATCAGAGTGATATGATGTTTTCAGATCTTCTGGGAAAATACCCAGAAGGGGAATAGCTGGTTTGAATGGAACTTCTAGACCTAGTTTGCTGAGAAATCTCCAAACGGCTCTCCACAGAGGTTGCATCAGTCTGCATTCCCACCACCAGTGTAATAGAGTCCCTATTTCTCCACAGCCTCGCCAGCATTTGTTATTGGATGACTTTTTCATACTGGCCAGTCTTACTGGGGTGAGATGAAATCTCCATGCTGTTTTTATTTGCATTTCTCGAATGACTAAGGATGTGGAACATTTTCTCATGTATTTATTTGCCATTTGTATTTCTTTGTCTGAGAAGTGTGTATTCATCTCAGATGCCCATTTCTGGATTGGGTCTTTGAATTTGGATATGTACATGTTTTTCAGTTCTTTGTATGTTCTAGATAGCAGTCCTTTGTCTGAGGGACAGCCAGCTATGATTTTTTCCCAATTTGTGGGTTTTCTTTTTACTTTGCTGGTGATTTCTTTAGATGTACAAAAACTTTTCAGTAGGATGAGGTCCCAATTATTGATTCTTTGAAGTGTTTCCCTTGCAGTTTCATTTTTGTTCATGAACTCTCTGCCTACTCCTATGTCTTCAAGATTTTTACCT